>JAAGKR010012629.1:0-15965 GCA_011419295.1 Clarias macrocephalus
AGAGAGAGAGACAGAGAGAGAGACAGAGACACAGACAGAGACACAGAGAGAGAGAGAGAGAGAGACAGAGAGAGACAGAGAGAGAGACAGAGACACAGACAGAGACACAGACAGAGAGAGAGACAGAGAGAGAGACAGAGACACAGACAGAGACACAGAGAGAGAGAGAGAGAGAGACAGAGAGAGACAGAGAGAGAGACAGAGACACAGACAGAGACACAGACAGAGAGAGAGACAGAGAGAGAGACAGAGACACAGACAGAGACACAGAGAGAGAGAGAGAGAGAGACAGAGAGAGACAGAGAGAGAGACAGAGACACAGACAGAGACACAGACAGAGAGAGAGACAGAGAGAGAGACAGAGACACAGACAGAGACACAGACAGAGACACAGACAGAGACAGAGAGAGACACAGAGAGACAGAGAGAGAGACAGAGACACAGACAGAGACACAGACAGAGAGAGAGACAGAGACACAGACAGAGACACACAGAGAGAGAGAGAGAGAGAGAGAGACAGAGAGAGAGACAGAGACACACAGAGAGAGAGACAGAGAGAGAGACAGAGAGAGAGACAGAGACACAGACAGAGAAAGAGAGAGAGAGACAGAGAGAGAGACAGAGACACACAGAGAGAGAGACAGAGAGAGACAGAGAGAGAGACAGAGAGAGAGACAGAGAGAGAGACAGAGACACAGACAGAGACACAGAGAGAGAGAGAGAGAGAGACAGAGAGAGACACAGAGAGAGACAGAGACACAGACAGAGACACGAGACAGAGAGAGAGACAGAGAGAGAGACAGAGACACAGACAGAGACACACAGAGAGAGAGACAGAGAGAGAGACAGAGAGAGACAGAGAGAGAGACAGAGACACAGACAGAGACACAGACAGAGAGAGAGAGAGAGAGACAGAGACAGACAGAGACACAGACAGAGACACAGACAGAGGTTTCTGCAGCACTTCTGTCTCTTCCATCTCATCTGTTCTTCTGGATGTGAATGATGCAGGTTACAGTGAAGACCTCACAGATTTATCAGAAAGACTAAACTATCAGTTTATCTACAGCACACACACACACACACACACACACGCGCGCGCGCACAGACACACGCACACCCAATGTAAGCAGGAAACCAAAACTGTTAGGCAATTTAATGAAAATATCAAATAAAAGCATTGTAAGTTTACACACACACACACACACACACACACACACACACACACACACACACACACACACACTCCAGTACCTGCAGTGAGAAACACGCTGTGATTGCGCAGCTCCGTGACACAACCTGCGTGTGGGACACCTGTCCCTCTGTCTCTCTGTCCCTCTGTCCCTCTGTTCTGGAGGTTCCGGTAGCGGGTCCAGTAGCGGTTCGGTTGTGGAACTGCTCCGGGTGTCAGAGCGGCTCGCGCTCCGGTTTACTTTCACTATCACACGTGAGAGAACGGGTTTATGAGCGCACACACACACACACACACACACACACACACACACACACTCTCTCTCTCTCTCTCTCTCTGTCTCTCCCTGTGTCTTTCTCCCTCCCACATGTCAGATCTGTGTGTGCGCGCGCCTCTCACTGCGTGGGTTAGGGTTAGGGTTGCCAGGTGCTCACATGGGGGGAAGGGGAGGGGCTGAAGGACCCCCACCAACAGCAAGAGTTACCCCGGGGGCTGAGCTCTCACACTGCAGTCGGTCATCAGTCAGTAACATCATTACTACTGATCATCATCATCATCATCATCATCATCATCGCTGCTGCGAGTCAGAGGTGTCCGGGTCTCTGCAGTGTGCAGGCTTTAATGACGTCATCAACACAGCGAATTAACACCAAACATAAAAGCCCAGTTTACAGGAAGTCACTGCACTGATCTCAGATCAGTCACACCAGAACCGGCTGCGGAAAGAACCGAGCTCACATTTTACTTTCACTTTCGATCGGGAGTGTAGGAATGATCTCACACACACACACACACACTCACACACACACACTCACACACACACACACGCTCTCTCTCATGCGCTGGGTGTGTGTGAGATGCGGAAGGCTGTTTGGCGTCCTGCCAAGTTTTCAGAGAACTGTTTATTTATTTATTTATTTATTTATTTATCTATTTATTTATATTTCTTTAGTTAGTGAATGTGTTTCACTTAAAAATACAAGTTTACAGTGAGAGAGAGAGAGCGGGCGGGGCTGCATGGCCTCTGAAGCCGGTTTAGAGACTTTGTCTCTCCAGCATGGCGTCCGATGTGTCCCTGAGGACGGCGTGCGGATTGAGGACGTGTTGTGTGCGGTGGGGGAGCGGTTCGGGTGTGAGAACATCTACTCTGCCTCCCGGATGAACAAGGCCGTGGTGGTGTTGGTGAACAGGGTCGACCTCGCGAGCGCACTGACGCGGAGCGGAATCTGTGTGAGAGGAGCCGCGGTTAACGTCACCCCTCTGTCTGCCCCCGCGGCGCGCGTGCTCATATCTAATGTGCCTCCGTTCATAAAGGACGAGGCCATATTGAAGGAGCTGCCCGGTTCGGGAAGTCGGTCGGCCCCATGAGAGCGACACCGCTCGGGTGTAAGAGCTCCAACATGCGGCACATCCTGTCCTTCCGCAGGCAAGTGCTTATGATCTTAAATAATGAAGATCAGACTTTAAACATTAACTTTAAATGTAAAGAGGGGGACAGCGGCTACACCGTCTTCGCTACCACGGAGCCGCTGAGGTGCTTCGAGTGCGGTGACATGGGACACAAGAGGCTAAGCTGTCGCGCGGCAACATGGCCGGGATACAGCAGCAGCAGCGCGAGGAGGCGGAGCCCACAGCGGGCCGCAGCGACACACCGCAGCCGCGACTCGAACAGGTCGGCCCTGAACACACCACCACCACAGAGACACACACCGCACCAGAAGCAGATAACACCGACACAGTATACAGTGACCCCGCCCCTAACGCCGACTCCGCCCCTACAATCTGCCCAAAAACATGTCTATATATTGTGTATGAGTGCATGTATGGGTGTGTCTATGTGTGTGTGTATGTATGAGTGTGTGTATGTAAGTGAGCGTGTTTGTGTGTATGTGTATATGTAGTGAGTTAAAAACCTCTTTCTCTCTCTGTGTGTGTATATATGTGTATATATACACACACACACAATATATATACTTGTACAAAATTAGTAAAATAGTCCCTTATTTAATTTTTCTTATAATAAAGTGAGTTTAAAACCTCAAAAAATCTCTCTCTCTCTCTCTCAAACACAAACACACACACACTCTCTCTCTCTCTCAAACACACAAACTCTCTCTCTCTCTCTCTCTCTCAAACACACACACACACACACACACACTCTCTCTCTCTCTCTCTCAAACACACACACACACACTCTCTCTCTCTCTCTTTCAAACACACACACACTCTCTCTCTCTCTCAAACACACAAACTCTCTCTCTCTCAAACACACACACACACTCTCTCTCTCTCTCTTTCAAACACACACACACACACTCTCTCTCTCTCTATCACAAACACACACACACACACACACTCTCTCTCTCTCTCTCTCAAACACACACACACACACACTCTCTCTGTGTGTGAAGACTGCTGCATCTTTGTTTTCACGGAGACATGGCTCAGCGACAGGGTACTGGACGCCGTCATTCAGCTAGACGGACTAGCCTCATTTCGCGCAGACAGAAACGCAGCTCTGTGCGGTAAGACTCGCGGTGGTGATTTGTGCGTTTACATCAACACGAAATGGTGCAAGAACTCTGTGCTAGTTTCTAGCTTTTGCTCAGCGCTGTTGGAGATTGTGACTGTTAGATGCAGACCTTTTTATTTACCGCGGGAATTCACCACTATTTTCATTATCTGAGTGTCTCTCTCTTCATTCCGCCTAGCGCTAATGCTAAGGAAGCGCTATGTGAACTATATGTAAAGATCAGTGAACTGCAAAATACACACCCGGATGGACTGTTTATCGTTGCTGGAGATTTCAACCATGCAAATCTCAAGTCAGTGCTTCCTAAATTCCATCAGTATGTGGACTTTGCAACGAGAGGGGAAAACACGCTGGATCTTGTTTACACAAACATCCCCGGCGCATATTGGGCAGAGCCCCGCCCCCTCCTCGGCTACTCAGACCACATCTCTGTTATGCTAATTCCAGCATACAGACCACTCGTCAGGCGTTCAAAACCGGTTCTGAAGCAGGTGAAAACCTGGCCAGCAGGAGCATCTCTGCTCTTCAAGACTGTTTTGAGAACACTGACTGGAACATGTTTAGGGAGGCTGCGACTTACGGCGACTACACTGACTTGGAGGAGTACACGTCATCAGTGACCAGCTACATCAACAAGTGCACCGATGACGCCACTGTCTCCAAGAGCATCATCTCACGACCCAACCAGAAACGGTGGATTACTGCGGAGGTGCGTGCACGTCTGAGAACCCGAGACCCTGCCTTCAAAGCAGGAGACAAGATGGCCCTTAGAAGAGCAAGGCCAAACTGTCCCGGGCCATCAAAGAGGCGAAGCGCACACACGCCCAGAGGATCCACAATCACTTCAGGGACAGCGGTGACACACGGCGCATGTGGCAGGGTATACAGGCCATCACCAGATACACAACAGCATCACCTGCCTGTGACGGTGACGGCTCCCTTCCAGATGTGCTGAACAACTTCTACGCTCGGTACGACAGGCAGAACGACATGGCGGCGAGGAAGACCACCCCTCGTCCGAACGATCAGGTGCTGCGGCTCGCTACAGCTGATGTGAGAAAAAAACTCTACGCAGAGTCAACCCACGTAAAGCTGCTGGACCAGACAACATCCCAGGCAGAGTGCTCAGAGAATGTGCAGAACAGCTGGCAGATGTTCTCCCAAACATCTTCAACATCTCTCTGAGCAGCACCGTCGTTACCACATGCTTCAAGGCCACCACCATCGTCCCCGTGCCGAAGAAGTCTTCTGTGTCCTGTCTCAATGACTACCGTCCCATTGCACTTACACCCACCATCATGAAGTGCTTCAAGTGGCTCGTCATGAGACACACCAAGACCCTGCTGCCCCCCTCACTGGACCCACTGCAGTTCGCGTACTGTCCTAACCTCTCAACGGACGACGCCATCTCCACCACACTCCACCTGGCACAGACACACTTGGACAATAAGGACACGTACGTTCGAATGCTGTACATAGATTTCAGCTCAGCATTCAACACTATCATCCCCCAACAACTGATCGGAAAGCTGAGCCTGCTGGGCCTGAACACCTCCCTCTGTAACTGGATCCTGGACTTTCTGGCCAGAAGACCTCAGTCAGTACGGATCGGGAACTACACCTCCAGCACCACCACATTGAGTACTGGAGCCCCACAAGGCTGCGTGCTCAGTCCCCTGCTGTTCACACAGCTGACTCACGACTGTGTAGCGACACACAATTCGAATCACATCATTAAGTTTGCTGATGACACGACCATGGTGGGTCTCATTAGTAAAAACAACGAGTCAGCGTACAGAGAGGAAGTACAGAGGCTAACAGATTGTTTAAAGACAACAACCTGTCTCTGAATGTTGACAAGATAAAGGAGATGGTTGTTGACTTTAGGAGGACACGAAGCGAACACTCTCCGCTAAGCATCAACAGGTCCTCGGTGGAGACCGTTGAAAGCACCAAATTCCTGAGTGTCCACCTGGAGAATGACCTCACCTGGTCCCTCAACACCAGCTCTCTGCACAAGAAAGCCCAGCAGCGTCTCTTCTTCCTGAGAAGGCTGAGGAAGGCCCAGCTTCCACCACCGATCCTGACCACCTTCTATAGAGGGACTATCGAGAGCATCCTGAGCAGCTGCATCACTGTATGGTTTGGGAACTGCACCACATCGGACTGCAAGACCCTACAGCGGATAGTGAGGATAGCAGAGAAGATCATCGGGGTCTCTCTTCCCTCTATTGAGGACATCTACACCACACGTTGCATTCGCAAAACCACCAGCATTGTGGCTGATCAAACACACCCCTCTCACACACTCTTCACCCTCCTGCCATCTGGAACAAGGTACTGAAGCATTCGGGCCTCACATACAGACTGTGCAACAGCTTCTTTCCACAAGCCATCCGTCTCCTCAACAAAAGAGTCTAGACTGATAAACACACACACACACACACACACACACACACACACACACACACACACAACTACCTCAAACATTGAGACTGGACTGATTAATCAACACAAGCGCAAACACACTGATCTACACTACCAGACTATCGTACACACCAACCTGTAAATGCTCTTTTGCACAATATTCACTAAACCTGGATTACTTTTTGCACTAACTTTTTACATCCTTGCTGCTACATTATGGAATGTTTACTGTTTCTCCACCACCTCAATTCACTACCTCAAGACCACTGAGTATTATGTTATGTCGTGTTTGTCGCACTGTCACTTTGTTGCTCTTGTTTACATTTGTCACTTGTTGCTCTTGTTTACATTTGCACGTGCACTTTATGTTGTCTGTTATGTGTATTTATATAAAACAAACAGTAGATAGTCTTCCCCTCTGAGTTGGCTAGTTAGTTTTTTGTTAATTTATGTTGTCTCTTAGTTAACTAGTTTAGTCTTTCTGTTAATCTATGTTGTAAATTTATGTTGTATGTAGCACCTTGGTCCTGGAGGAACGTTGTTTCGTTTAACTGTGTACTAACTGTATATGGTTGAAGTGACAATAAAGCCTACTTGAACTTGAACTTAAACACACACAGACACACACAGACACTTATATGTGTCTCCTGTCCCCAGACTCCGAGACCTCTGGGTAATCACCAGAGAAGAGCAGACTGCAGAGAAAGAGCTTCCGCTATCCGCTGCACCAGAGCACACCCAGCAGCCACAGACATGTCCCATCTGCGGCGGGCAGCTCTCCAAAATTAGAATATAGCTTAAGTATCACTCTTCAAGTCACTGCAGGATGAGCCAATGCCAACTGAACTAGAACCCCGAAATCAGTATCACTGAAAGCATGGCACACAAGTGTCTACATGAGAGGAACACAGTTACCAACCCTGGTCAATACTGGGCGTCAGTCACCTTATCACATCCCTCTATTATCCTGCCGGGGGCACAACCGCCGCTGTTCCATTGACACAGAGGTCATTAACATGTTAAAAAATGGCATCATAAAGGTACTGAAGCCCAATAGTAGGAACTGGCTTGTAATGACTTTAGATGAATAAACCAGGTTTCCGACTTCAAAGGGAGGAGGCATGCTATGCGTTACTATGAGTGGACGACCTCATCAACCGGCTAGCCGCTAGGTAAAGTGCACTTTATCTCAATGCTGGATCTAAAAAAGGGGTACATTTGCAGGTCACCCTCACATTTGAGGTGAAAGAAAAGACCATAGTACCAGCCTCTCATTCAGACGGCATAAAGCCGCTGCCACTTTCCTGCGTCTCAAGGACATAATGCAACGTCGCCACCATGTTTACTCCACCGCCTATTTAGACAACGTGGTAATCCCCTCATGTAGCTAGGAAGATCACCTTTATCATATAACACAAGTCCTGGAGGAAAAGCAGGCCTAACAGCCAACCCAAAGAGATGTCATCTGGTGCAGACCGAGGGATACATGGGATATCATTTCAAGTTCAAGTAGGCTTTTTATTGTCTTTTTAAACATATACAGTTCCGTACACAGTGAAAAAAAACAACAGTGAAATTTCTCCAGAATCAAGGTGCTACATACATCATAAACTCACTCACTCAACATCTATACCGCTTAATCCTGTATTCAGGGTCACGAGGGTGGAGCCTATCCCAGGAGGCTTAGGGCACAAGGCGGGGTACATCCTGGCCAGGTGCCAATCCATCACAGGGCACACACACAAACACACACTCCGGCCAATTTGGGAACGCCAATTAACCTAACCTACATGTCTTTGGACTGTGGGAGGGTACCGGAGAACCCGGAGGAAACCCACCAAGCACGGGGAGAACATGCAAACTCCATGCACACAGAGACAGGAATCGAACCTGACCGGGAATCAAACCCGGACCCTGGAGGTGCAAGGCGACAGCGCTAACCACTACACCACTGTGCCGGCTACAACATAAACTAACAACATAAATTAACAGAAACTAACTAGCTACCTAAGAAACCTAATTAACTGAATAGCTGAGACATTCTTAAGTTAAGAGTAAACTCTATAGTAAAGTTAAATAGAAAAGAGACAACATAAAGTACATGTATAAATGTGCGAACAAGAGCGTCAAAGTGACAACACGACACATTTCAATACTTTGTGGTAATGAATTGAGGTAGTGGGAGGAGAAACAGTGAACAGTAAACGTTCCTTGTGAGTAGCAGCAAAGATAAAATAAATTTGGGCAAAAGAGCATTAACGGGTTGGTGTGTATAATAGTCTGATAGTGTAGATCAGTGTGTTTACGCGTGTGTTGATTTATCAGTCCAGTCTCAAAGTTTTGATGTAGTTCAGTTAATCTGCATGATTTTGTGTGTGTGTGTGTGTGTGTGTGTGTGTGTGTGTGTGTGTGTGTGCGCGTGTTTATCAGTCCAGTCCCTTTTTGTTGAGGAGACGGATGGCTTGTGTGTAGAAGCTGTTACACAGTTTGGATGTGAGTGCCCGAATGCTTCGGTAATTTTTTCCAGATGGCAGGAGGGTGAAGAGTATGTGTGATGGATGTGTCCGATCACCCACAATGCTGGTGGTTTTGCGGATGCAGCGTGTGGTGAAGCGTGTGGTCACTATCCACTGTATTCAATTCAATTCAATTTTATTTGTATAGCGCTTTTAACAGTTATCATTGTCGCGTAGTAGCTGTACACGATCAAAAGCATTATTGAAGTTTGTATGAAATGTGGATGTGTGTGAATCAGAATGATCAGATGGTCCCTGATGAACGAGCCGACGGCGAAGGTGCTGAGGGAAAAACTCCCTGAGATGGCAATAGGAAGAAACCTTGAGAGGAACCGGACACAACAGGGAACCCATCCTCATCTGGGTGATAATGGATAGCAGGGATTGATCTGCACTCATACTGTGTGTTAGGAGGCTGGAATTCAGTATAACAGTTGATGTTCATTGATGTTAATGTGGCGACGGGCTGGCACCCAGTGCACACAATAAGGAAAAGCTTCCTCACTCACCTAAACAAAGCCGTCCATGAAAAATAAGAGGAAACAATAACTCTGGGAGATCTAAAAAGGGGGCGGGGCACCACCATTCACCGGCATTGGCCACAGGAAGGAATCTACCCTCCACCTGTCGATCGCTCCAGGAAGGAGGAAGGCTTTCATTTGGGAGACTTATATGGTTTCTCTTGCTCTTTTACAGATTCCCACACCAGAGGGGGCTATTATCTGAAGACACCGCCAAGAAGGAGCCTGCGCTCTAGGGCACCTGCAAGCTCATCGCACCATGCCGCCGTGCCAACCCCGGTGGCTCGCTCCCACGACCCACCAGAAGCACTATCTACGGGCTGGGTTTTCTGCTCCCTCCTGCCTTCCTATGGTTCCAATAACGAGTAACTCAAATGAGAGAACGAAAAAAACGAGTGTGAGTTTCACAAAACTGTAGAATAAAGCACCCTTATTTCACCGCACCTGCGTGTCTGTGTGTCCGTGACCCAGTGCCCACTACCACAGGCTTTACATTGGTGGAGAATGCGGGCACAAAACATGGACCCACAGGGGCGATGCCCTCCGGAACATTACCTAGGACACCTGCTGGAGACCAATATTCAACAGCAGAACATCCTGCAGCAGCTCACGCAGGGTCTGCAAACCGCTACCGCGGAGCTCACGCAGGTACAGCATTGAGGAGGACGAGATATACCCCTTCCAGACCCCCGCAAGGAAGCCCAACACTTACTTCAAAAACTCACACCACACGACAATCTCGAAGCATACTTCCAAAACCTGTTGAAGGCAGAAGTTCTAGCACTCTGTGGCCTATTGAGTACACAGGCCACGCTGGAATTTCATAATTGGATATACGACCCTCAAACACCACCCTCAAGCACTCGCGCAGCTTGACCGCTTATGTAAGCGTCTGAAACACTGCTGGGGACAAATACGAGAGAAAGACGGTTCGATCCGTCTTTGTAATGATTTCCGACGCCTCAATCAGGTATCACAATTCGATGCATATCCATTGCCATGAGTGGATGACCTAATCGACCGGCTTGGGAAAGCTAGGTTCATTTCCACGCTTGATCTAACCAAGGGATACTGGCAGATGGCCCTGACACCAGAGGCGAAAGAAAAAAATTCATTTAGCACTGAACAGGGACATTGGCAGTACAGAGTCCTCCCTTTCGGACTCCACGGAGTCCCCGCCACCTTTCAAAGACTAATGGACATCATGCTCTGAAACCACCGTCCATAGTCATCCACTCTGGTCATCCACTCTGGCAGCTGGGACAAACACCTGTTCCATGTGCAGGAAATTTTACGAGAGCTTCAAAAAGCGGGGTTAACAGCCAACTTTCTTGGGGCTAACCAAAGCACAGTACCTGGGGTACCAAATCGGAGGGGGCCTCCTGAAACCCCAAGAAAAACGGTCGAGGCGGTCCGTAAGTACCAACGTCCAACATAAAAAAAAAACAGGTACGTGCTTTTATGGGACTAGCAAATTATTACAGGAGATTTGTGCCTAACTTCTCCTCTATTGCAGCACCCTTCACAAACCTCCTGAAAAAGGGACAGCCAGAAAAAGGTAGTTATACCAGTCCAGGTAGTTATTGGAGGCTCAGGTAGACATGTAGGAAATTCCAGTCCTGAACTATCGAGCGACTGCAGCCAAGTCGAGTCCTCAAAGAAACAGCTGTCAACATCAGCCAAGGCCAGAACTGTCTTCCTAGTAGAGTGAAACCGTCCCCAGACATCGGACGCATCCCAAAGAGACACATGGGTCATCCATGTGACGAGATCTCCAACCAGAAGCGGAACACCAAGACGAGTCAGACAGCTCCAGAGGACAGAGGGGGTCTAGATCACTGGCAGCTCAGGAATGACATGTGTAGCTCGACAGAGATAGAGAAAGAGAGAGAGAGGGAAGCGAGAGAGGCGGAGAGAGAACAGGAGAGGGGAGAGCAGAAGAGGAGAGATAACAGTTAGGCATGGTCACAGTCACATAATATATAAGGTGAATGTATATTTAGTGTACGTATAGTGCACGCAGGGACTCCGGCAGGACTATGACATCATAACTAAAAGGGAGAGCCAGAAGGAAACACAGACATGATGGCTCCCTGTGATGTAAAGCAACCAATCACCTCACCGTCAACAAACCTGAGTGATCAATTAGAGTGGGGAAGACAGATACCAGTTCACCAGAATACTCTACGTCCATGAGTCCCCCAGATCTGCTCCTTTACCTAAGGCTAATCTATTTACAAAAATGCTTGGCTAAATAAACAGGTTTTTAGTCTAGACTTAAACACTGAGACTGTGTCTGAGTCCCGAACATTAATAGGAAGACTATTCCACAACTTTGGGGCTTTGTAAGAAGAAGCTCCGCCCCCTGCTGTAGTTTTAATAATACGTGGTACTGACAGGCAGCCTGCATCCTTTGATCAAAGTAGGAATGGCAGATCATAAGACACTAGCAGTTCACTCCGATACTGTGGCGCGAGACCATTTAATGCTTTATACGTCAAAAGTAGTATCTTAATATCAATGTGAAAGTTTACAGGGAGCCAATGCAGTGTAGATAAGATAGGGGTGATGTGTTCGTATCTTCTGGTTCTAGTGAGGACTCTCGCTGCTGCATTCTGTACTAACTGAAGCTTGTTTATACACCTAGTTGAACAACCAGACAGTAAGGCGTTACAATAGTGCAACCTAGAGGTGATAAAAGCATGAACTAGTTTTTCTGCATCGTTTAGTGACAATATATTCCTTATCTTGGCAAATATTTCTGAGGTGAAAGAAAGCTATCCTGGTGATATTGTCTACATGAGCTTCAAATGAAAGACTGGAATCTATAATCACACCGAGGTCTTTTACTGTTGCACTAGATAGAACAGAAAGGCCATTTAAAGTTACATAGTGTAATTTTACTATGACTAAAATTTCTATCTTATCAGGATTAAGCAGAAGGAAGTTAATTAGCATAACTGAGACACATAACTGAGTGTCGTCAGCATAACAATGAAAACTAATACAGTGGAACCTTGGATTACAAGCATAATTCATTTCGGAAGTGGGCTCGTATTACAAGACACTCGTAAACCAAATCTAATTTTCCTATAAGAAATAATGAAAACTAAAAGTATTCGTTCCACAGCCCAAAAAAAAATAATAAAAATTATTAATATAATATATGAAGTAAAAATAAAACAAATTAACCTGCATTTTACCTTTAAAAAAGTAATAATAAATCCCAACAGATAAGTGTTTGTGCACGCAGGCGCCATGTATTTGTGTGTGAGTGAGTTTGTATGTGAAATTAGCCCCTTCCCTCGCCTAGTCTTACGTTCATTTCCACAACCCAAGTCAAAACAACAGGTACCTGCCTGTTTGGGGCTAGCAAGCTATTATAGACCCTTTGTGCCTAATTTCCCCACTATGGCAGCACCCTTCTCAAACCTACCTTCCCAAGTTCTCTCACACTACTCCACTTCTCCACTTTCTGTACTGCAGCTGTTTCTGTAGCTGCCCGCATCAAATTCAAAACCCTGATGCTTGCGTACAAACCTAAAAACGCTCTTTGCAATCCACCAGCACTGCTCGCCTTGTTCCACCATCTCTCAGGGATCGAGGAAGACATTCATCCAGACTCTTTTCTGTGCTGCCACCAAGGTGGTGGAATGAATTTCCTCTAGATGTCTGTACAGTGGAGTCTTTGATAATCGCCTGGCGGCATCCTCTCCCCAGTTGGAATATAGCTTTAATATCATTCTTTTACTAGAACGGCTCCTGTTTCTATTTTCTGTTGATGTGGTTTACGGTACACACCTTTTTTTCTGTAAACAATAATAAAGATTTTTGCATACATACCTCCTACCTCCTGTCATCCTTGGTCCACCCTTTGCCCACTTACAATACACACATATACACACATACACATACATGGACACATATACACACATATATACACACACACACACACACACACATTCTCACACATGAACATCGGCCAACATCAGGAACAGCTCCACTTCTACCTCACCTCCATCTCCTCGCTTCCTCTCATTCTCGGACATCCCTGGTTACTTTGCCACGACCCGCTCATATCTTGGACTCAAAGTCGGATCTTACAATGGGGGCCAACTTGCTCTGAACTCTGCCTACGGGCCCGGGCTGGGACATGTTCTAGGGAGTCTGAGGCCCCCGAGGTCGACACAGACAACATCCCGAGTGCCTACTGGAACCTGGCTGAGGTGTTTTGCAAAAGACGGGCAACCCACCTACTTCCTCATCGCCCCTACAACCTTGCCATCGACCTTCAGCCAGGTTCCATGCCACCCAGTGGCCACCTCTACTCATTATCTGCCACCGAGACGCAGGCGATGGAGGAATATGTTTCCAGTGGACTACGCCAAGGTACCATCCGGCCTTCCTCCTCACCTGCCGCCGCGGGGTTCTTCTTTGTGAAGAAACGCGATGGCAGCTTACGCCCATGTGTCGATTATTGGGGGCTCAACAACATCACCAAAACCCACTTTCCTGGGTTTTGTCATCTCGCCCCAAGGTGTGGCCATGGACTGGAGGTTGTGAGTCACTGTCCCCTACAAAGGACTCTCAAACAACTCCAGCGTTTCCTTGGGTTTGCGAACTTCTATCGTTGCTTTATCCGGGACTACAGTACGATTGCAGCTCCGCTAACTGCTCTGACGCACCCATCATCTTACCCCTTCCACCTTACCTCTACTGCCATCGCCGCCTTCCGTGAACTCTGCCGCCGCTTCACTATGGCTCCCATCTTCCTTCATCCAGATGCCTACAAACCATTCGTTGTGGAGGTGGACGCATCGGATGTGGGCGCCGGGGCCGTTCTCTCCCAACGAGGTCCAGACCAAAAGCTCCATCCCTGCAGCTTCTTCTCCAAGAAATTTTACCCCACTCAGCAACGATACGGAGTACGGGACCGCGAGCTGCTTTCCATAAAGTGGGCCTTGGAGGACGTCGACTTCATCACGGGCCTGCCGGTTCCCGAAGGAAAGAACACCATCCTCATGATCGTCGACCGGTTCTCCAAAGCTGTCTAGCTGGTGGCCCACCCCGGACTCCCGTCAGCCAAAAACACAGCCGACATGGGTTCGCAAGGGACATCTCACGTCTCGGCCACTTCATCTTACGGTTCTGGAAGGCCTTCTGCCATCTGATCAATTCCACCTGTAGTCTGTCTTCTGGATACCACCCACAGGATACCACCTGAGGTTCTTTGTCGCTGATCGCCAGTGCTCCTGAGCTCGCTACCTCATTTGGGCAGAATTATCACATAACCTCCACGTCTCCTCTGCCACCAATCTAAGCCCATTTGAGGCATGCTACGGTTTCCAGCCTCCGATGTTCGACCGTCAAGAACCGGAGGTTGAAGTACTGGCAGCCCAACAGATGGTCCACCGGTGTCGACGGCTCTGGAACCAAGCAAACAACGCCATCCGACGCTCCAACACTCGTTACACCCTCTAAGATCGCCGTCGACACCTTCACGGAAGCTCTCCCCCAAATTCATCGGTCCATACCTGTATGGATTAACATCCAGGGTTAACATACAGGGTTAATCCCTCTGGATTAACACTGTCACCTACCGGCTCCAGCTGCCTGCGGCGCTCCGGGTCGCTACTTCCGCGTTTGGGTTTACCATCTACGCTACAGGGCTAACTGCTAGTCTTCTGGTTTGTTTGTGACACATACACATACATGGACACATATACACACATATACACACACATACACATACATGAACACATATACACACAAACGCACACACATATACTTACAGTACATACACATAAACACACATATACATGCACACAATGCAAATAGGAAATCATTCCTAAATCAATCTGTTAAAAGTTCACAGACTTGGGTGGGGGGGGGTTGCTGGGGTACAGACAGTAGACTGTAGACTTTAAAGAGACTTTAAATAAAAACCCTATCAGGACCTCAGTGCTACACAGACACACACACACACACTCACACGCACACACAAACTGCACATGTTTATCCCATTACACTGAGAGTGTAAGAGTTTCTCACTAGTGTATCTCAGGTGTTATGTAAGATGTTGTGCAGAAACCCAGCACACAGTGAGATCTTGTCCACACACAGCATGCTTTACTGAATAACTGATCTACTGAGTGTTGCTAATGACTCCAGACCTTCCTGTTTGTTTGGAGTCAGACAGTCTGAAGCCCAGGACAATCTGTGACCCGAAGAAGGAAGCATTAGTTCTGACATTTATTCTCTCTGGACTCTGACTTTTACACACACTGTCCAGTTCAATCCCACTTTATATTAAACAGTGTGTGTTTTAGTTGAAGTATAATTGATAGTTTCTGTAGCTGTGTTTGTGTTTACTTCCGTAATCCAATGGAAATAATTCTTAGCTTAATTGTTTACATTGACACTGACAAGATTAGATGTTTTACATCAAAACTCAAAGCTTTTCATCAAAATATCACTTTTTTGCCTTGTGTGAAGTGGATCTGCCCGCGGAAGCATTTAATCTGCCAGGAATATAAAAGAAGAATAAATTGTTCTCTCCATCTTGGAGTTGCATTGGCCATCTCATCTTTCCAGTTAAACCCCGCCTTCTTCATTTTTGAAAGAAGAATTGCAAGAATTTAGTCTTTTGTGAGACGGAGAGAGAGACAGAGGGGGCGAGGGGGGGGGGAGATGGAGAGAGGGAGAGAGTCAAAGTCAAGTCAAAGTCAAAGTCAACTTTGTTTCTGCTTCCTCTCGCGCCGCCTGTGGCGCCTCCA
>JAAGKR010012630.1:0-15964 GCA_011419295.1 Clarias macrocephalus
AGATCCACCTCTCCCTCCTTACTGTACAACCTAGCATACAAGTCCTCATATGTGAGGGTTTATCTATATTTTAGTTTTGTAGTTTTTGTTTGTAGACTCAGTTTCCCAGAAGGCACCTCGGTCAGGTGATGAGAGTGCTCACCTGAACCGAGGTAGCTCATTAGACATTCTATAAGTAGCTGGTTGTTCTGGGAAACTGGGTCGAGCATTTGTTATGTTAAATAGACTTTTGTTTGGTTTGGTTATGTTCTGTTTTAGTTTGTGTTTATTTTAAGTTGGCATATGTTTTATGGAGCTGTCTTTGTTAAATGTGTTAGTTTATTTCTTAGTCTGTTTGGTTTCCCTTGTGTAAGTACCACTGTAGAATGTTTAGTTCTTAGTCTGTTTTGCTACTAACATGGTGATACTAACCTGCCTAGTTCTTAGTCTCCTAGTTTGTCTACAGTAGTCTCCACATCTGCTTAGATCTTAGTCTGTTTAGTTACTAACCTGCTTAGTTCTTAGTCTGTCCCCTACCTAGTCTGCTGTGCACCCAGTCTGTTCATCCCATAGATCTTTGGCTACTAGTCTGATAGCAACTAGTCTGATTAGCTACCAACCAGCTTAGCAATAGTGTGTGTAACAGCTAGTAGGCTAGGTCTCTGTTATGTTTAGTGTTAGTCCTCTTGTCTGTTTTGTATATTAGTATGTCCAAGTTATTTGGTTAATGTTGTTGTGTGTGTCATGCTCCAATTAGTAAGCCAACATCCTTTGTTTAAAGTCCATGTTCTGTTTTGGTTTGTTTGAATAAAAAGAAATCCCTTGTTTCATACCACCCTCTGCGTCTATGCCTGCCCCTCTTTGCCCACGGCAACAACATCTGCCTGCCGGATCATGACACCCGGGCATGTGTGAAAAAAGACAACAAAGAATACAAAAGCCTAAAACAATATTGTTTTTTTGTGTATATGCGCTTTAAATATACACTAAACAATAAACATTTCCTTTTGCAAAGTGGAGTTGCGCGTGCGCTTTTTGATCAAAAGGCTGATAAATAGATATGAGCAAATTTATCAATACAACTGCGACATACTCCACCAGAAATGCAACAAACACAAAAATATATGCTACTCGCTGAACACAACGCGACAGCACGCAGAATCCCAGTGCTTTTACTGCGCTTTCTCCATTAATTATTATTATTAGTAGTAGTACCACTGTAGTACACTCTAAAAACATTATTGGGTTGTTTATGCTGGGTCAAAATTCTGGTTTATTTCTAGTACTTTAATCACACTGTTGGGTTGCTTTTGCTATGAATATTAAAAGTGTTATATGATTAAACTCAATGCAAAAAATGGAAAAAGAAATGTCTCCGTTTACTCCCTAGACATTTTGTCCACATCACAATGAACAAGCTCAGCACGTCTTCTTTCCTTGTTTTGATCAGTAATATTTAAGTGAAATATATTTCGGCTATAGGCCTAAATATAAATTTTTATTTGTGGACAGGTGTATTATGTTTTATCTAAAAGCACTGCAATTTTTGCTGGTTCCAAAACACAATGTTTTCGGAGATTTAAGCTCCAGAAAAACCCTACACACTCTGAGCTCATGTACCTGCCAAACGCAGCCACACCTTGGAACAAACTTCTGAAAACTACAGCTGATCTCTGCAGTGGTTAAAACAGCGGATTAATTTAATTTGGGGTATTTCTAACAAGCAATCTACTGTATTTATATTATGTGAAGGTTGTGTACATTTTGGAACTTTTTTGAAAACAAAATGATTTGATCTACTGTACTAAATCAAATGAAACGTGTCAACCCAGCAAGAGTGTTAATTTACCTACTGGTACCCATTATTTTTTTTTTTTTCATGTATTTAAGTTTTGGGGCTGTGGAATGAATAATTTGAGTTTTCATTATTTCTTATGGGAAAATTATGATTTGGTTTACGAGTGTTTTGGAACACGAGTCCACTTCCATAACGAATTATGCTAGTAATCCAAGGTTCCACTGTACTTATTTATGGTCATCTTTAATCGACAAAATAAGTGAATGAGTCAAACCACTTGATTTAAGCACAATTATTCTCCAATTACACTGGAGATTTATTTTGACAAGTACAGAGTTCTTCATTACATCAAGCATGACCAATAACTTTATTCTATAACTACATTTTCACAAACACATTTATGTTGTCCTATGTTTATATAAAAAGTGCATTATCAGTGACACAAGCTGTTAAATCCTCTTTCCAATAGACAATTGTACTGTAAATATTTAACTGTCATGTTTATTAGTTGCACTGAGATGATGTTTATTACACGTCTTGAACATTTTTTGTAAGGGGGATCCACTGTTCTTTGTCACTGTGCCTCTATTGCGCAATAATACACAGCTGTGTCTTCAGTTTGCAGATTCTGTCCTTGAATTGTTATTGTGTTAGTAGAAGTGTCCCTGGAGATGCTGAACTTATTTTTCAGTTTGTCACTGTAAACTTTACTGCCATCACCCCAGATACGTCCAATCCACTCTAGAGTTTTTCCTGCTGGTTGTCGGATCCAACCTGTACCATAGCTTGTAACTGAATATGAAACCTTACAGGGGACGGAGAGACTCTGGCCCGGTTGGACTGTCATGGCAGCAGGCTGAGTCAGTTCATAACCATGAGCATCTGTAGAGAAAAGAAAATTGTGATCTCACACACTATAAAGTATGCTGCACATTTATTATTAGTGTATTAAATAAAATATTATATTACTGTGTAGAAAACACTCACAGGAAGCAGCTGCCAGCAGGAGCAGTAGAGATGTAGAGAACATGGTGTGTGTTGTTTGTCTTCTCTGTTCTGCAAAGTTAAACAGAGAACATCACCTCACATAAACTGATTGATTTCCAGCCCAGATGCATATTTATATAATACATACAATTGCATATCTGGTTATGATGGGAGGAGTTAGTATGTAAATACATTTTAATGGAGAAAATACTTTTCCTTGTCAAACACCTCTTTTTATATTAGAAACCCCACTAATAACCAGATAAAATATTTAGATTAACATTTTTCTTGGAATTATATGTAGGTCTTCCTGTAATGTCCAAGTTATAGTTCATTGAAAATTGTATTTTACAGTATTTTTGTATTTTACAAACATAACTAACTTTTGTTGCCAATTTATATGTGTGTAACAGGGTTATGATCATATAAGCCAGTGTTTAATTTCATAGTTTTGGAATAATATTGCAGTAAAAGCATGTGTCTTTAAAATCCATGTGCTGATCCTTATGGCACCGTCTCAGTCAGTATCAACATGTTGGATTGATGTTTTGTGATTAGAGAATGAGCGCCCCCCATAGGTCATAAAAAAGATAGAAACACACTTCCAATTAGTCTAAATACTGTATATCCAGTACTATTTAGTGTACTGGAAGTGTCAGCAGATCTGTAAAATATATATATAAATGCCAAAATCTCACCACAGAATAAAAACCTGAAGTGTATTAAAGCAAAACATGTCTATAAAGTTTAGATTCATCTTTACTGATATTTCAACATGCAGTATTTTCTTTGTCACAACATACATTTATTTATAGTTAGGCAACTCATAAGCAACTCAAATTAAATTTGCTTAAATGTCTGTAAGTTAAATAGCATGTGATGTAGCTAACACTACACTACCACTAAGGACTGGTACTCTGTTTTGTTTACAGTAACAACTTGGCTGGTGTGCAGTGTATGCTGGGTAATGCGATCCTGAGGTAATCATCAACATAAAAGTCTCAAAAGTGGAAAAAAAAAAAATAATAAATAAATAAAAACAGGGGAAATGTATAAAAAGATCCAGGGAGTTACAGGAATCTAAATCTACATTGGTCTCTAAATGACCAATTAACTGCATTGGTCTGAATTAGTAATGCTTGCTTCCACTATTGAGTTAGATACTTACACTGACACTGTCCTCTGTCCACGTACGCAGGTGGCTACGCGGCGGAGAGGCTGATCCGCTGTCAGGCAGATGCCCAGTTGCTAGGCAACGTCACCATAAGCGCTGACTGCACGTCACACGTGCACAGATGTTGAATATATGAGTGAGAGGCGCGCACTAAGACTGAGCAGGGGAGATGATTACTCAGTTGTGAGCACGTGACACTCGGCATCAAAACAAGAAGCACATGCGTGCTACATGATACTCGATGATACTCGGTGCTCGAAAATCAAAACTCGTCATTTTTCAAGTCAAAATTTATTAAAGATTTTTGCTCGTCTTGCGGGACACTCACAAACCGCGTTACTTGCAATCCGAGGTTCCACTAATATTTATTAATACTGTATATCCATGAACCAAATGCCCCACAATCTGCTGCTCACTGCTGCCATTTAGTGTAAAAAGGAGAAACAGAGTAGGATCAATGCTGATATATAAATCTCTACTAAGGCACAGGAACATCCATTATTTTAATTACTTAATTATTTATTAAATATATGTTGTACAGTACATACGAAATGTTTAAATAGGGTCTAAACCTTCCTTTGCTTAGCCCACTATCACTGCAGTAAGCCATGCTGTGTCAGGGTTTCATTCATGTTTTTTCATGATTTGGGCACCTTGTAGATACATTACAGTAATTTCTGTCTTCCTCATACTCCGTGTATACAAAGTAAACTTTCACATTGATTTGCTCTGTTGAGTGATGTTTTTATGTTTTTATTTTTATTGTTGAGAAAAAAAAAAACACTACATTTGTCCGGAAAACTGCTAGATGCTCGATTTCATTTTTGGTGCAGGTTTAACTTCAGGCAAATACTGAAGGACTGACAAAGTTTCATTAAATTCTGTCCAATTCAGTTTTGCGTGATTATGTGACAAAATCTGGACAGCCATACAGACAGACATACAAACTGTATTAATAGGTTATGATCACTGATGTCAACATAAAACAGTAAATGATTTTTGGTTGCCAGTTATTTAATATTGTTGATGCAAAAGTGTAGATATTTTTTTCCTGCCCATTAGCACAGGTAAGATTTAATAGTGGTCGTTAAACTGGTAAAACTGCATTCATATAAACCAAACACTTTGCAATAATAAAGAAAAAAGACAGTAGGAAATGGACATTAAACATATGTTCTGATAAAAGTTTGTGTCCTAGAATTGTGTGGTCTGTCCATCATGGTCTTTCAACGTATACACTGAGTCATACTATTTATATTTTGCTTTATTTTACGTTTACACTATAATAGTCTATAACCTCGAGTTTAATTGCCTGTTATAGTAGTTGTGATTATTTCTTCATTCAAAATAGATAAGGAAAAGGTTAGATTTATCAACTAAAGTAAAAACAACAACAGTTCCTGTCATAATGTCATTGCAGTAAGATTATTGGTTTAAAATCTACACTACAAACTATTTTAAAACACTAATAAGTTAAAGTTCTTTTTTTTCATCAGATTTGGATAAGCAAGTGATGAGTCTTGTACGTACAGTGTATGAGGTGTTTTTGCACAGGGATGTTGTTGATTTGTCTCACTGTGGTTCCCGAGCGCAGTAATACACAGCTGTGTCCTCAGTCTGCATGTTCTGTCCTGTTAATGTTACTGTGTTGCTGGACGTGTCTATGGAAACCTGAAACCTGCTTTTTAGTTTCTCACTGTAAGCAGTGCTACTACCAACTATGGCTCCGATCCACTCCAGAGCTTTTCCTGCAGGTTGTCGTATCCAGGATGTCCAGGAGCCGCTTACTGAATATCCGGACACTTTACAGGTCAGAGTCAGTGACTGACCAGGGGTTACTATAGTGGATCCAGGCTGGGTCAACTCAACACTGTGAACACCTGTTACAGAAAAATTATTTTAATGTTGGAAATGCAAAAAGCTATAAGTAATCAAAACTGTATGTATATGTTAAATGGAAACACTTACAGTGTACGGCTGCGAGCAGCAGCAGTGAAAAGGATGTGGAGATCATGGTGTGTGTTAAACAAAATAAGTAAAAGCTTTTGGTCTTCGTTCCTTTAATATATAAAAAGGAAGGATATTTGCATAGAGACTCCCCTTATCTGATGTATAGTTTCCCCTTTATTCTATAAGAAAGAACCTCCCAATGTATTTTTAAGGATTTAATTGTGTTTAAAAATAAGAACTTGGTCTTGTTTTCAGTTGGTTTAATAGTCAGAAAATGCATAAAAATATAAGTATTTTATCAGAGTAAAAAGTCCATAGCGAACATAACATACGTTACACAAGCAGAATAACCATCATAAGTAACAACAATCTTATTTAAATCTAAGTGATATATAAATATATCTTAGACTGAAACAAACATTTAACAGTTACCAATCTTAATGCAGGAGAGATTTTTTTAAGCTCCCACAAGATGTTTTTTTTTTTTGAATATATTTATTTTTAAATCTCATCGTATGTCTAGATAAATATAGAAATGTTTTTAATTTGCATTTAAATGTCCACATTCATCTTCATTTACCCTTAATGGGTCAGAATTACCCCAAGTTGAGCTTAGTTTAATGCCTGTGCATTCAGAACCCTTCAGAAACAGCTAATATATAAAAGTAGGCAATCATAACTGGTAAAGGTATGGAAGTCAATTTTCACAAGTAGAAGACAAGTTTAAGGAGAGTTTAGGATGCTATGACAGGGTGGGGGGAAATTAACATCATAGTTTTACAAAATACTTTATTTCCAATATCCTGATGCATAAAAATAAACATAAGAATAAAACATATGATGTTTAATTTTTGAATATATAAATCCTCGCAATGTGAGCCAAACTGTTGTGCTATCAGAGTCTAAAAAACAAAACAAATATATAGGGAGTTTGATTGACATGACAGTGGTTAGTCATTCACACAGGTACAATAGAGCTAAACACATGCTACATTTTCTGCAAATGTATAAACATGTACAAGTGTGTCTTAATAATTATGTTTAATATATAATTTTTTATTGGTATTGAGGAAATGTGGCTTTTAAATGGAACACAAGGTACAACTTTCTATCTGACTGTTACTGTACAAGGCTATGACATGGGGATTGTTTTAACATAATGATAAATAAAACTTCACCATATCTATTACAATTTTTTTTAGATCCCTTTGAAAGTTAATATACATAGAAATGATGTGTGATATGAATTACAGCCCCCCAAACTACTGTCTAATCAGATGAGTGAATTCAGCAGTGCTGTGGGGTAATGCAGTGTAAAAACCAACCGATTTATATCACACAGTTTTGTTTGGTCTCGTAATTTTCACAAAAATAAAGTGAACATTCTCAAATGTCTTTATTTAATTAGGCGACTACACAGAGATTTGTATAAGGGCCTGTTCACATAATATACTGTAAGGCTAATGAGAAAGAGATTAGAAAATATGGTCAGTGATATAATGAAGCTTTCTGTAAGAAGATAAATTAAGTGAAATTGCTGGTCACATTGCTTATTTAAATTCATATGAAACCAACACAGCACATGTTCCTAAATGTAAATCTGTTCAATGTAAATGGTGAAATGATGCTGGATGCAGTCATAGCTGTCGTAGTTGAATGGTATGTTAGCACAGACTGCCCTCTAGTGGCGCACATAAAAATGTTTTTAAATAATTAACTAAAATAAGTCTTACTTGCAATAAACTCTTCTTACATGGAACTAAAGTACAAAGTAACAAGGAAGGAGCATTTGTATCATCACTGTATTACTGCATATTAAATCTAATACACTGATGATGAAAATGTGAACTCAGTTTTTTTTACAGCACACGTGTTTTTTTTTTTTTGTTTGTTTTTTTCCGGATGTATCAATATGGGGATACGTGTGCAGTAATACACAGTTGTGTCTTCTGTCTGTAGATTCTGTCCTCTCAGAGTCACCGTGCTGCTGGAGAATTGACTAACTGAGAAATGACTAAAACAACATGCATGAGGAATCACAACACTGCATTTGATTCATGGAGACAATAACAGTGTTTTGGGTGCTTATGGAAACATGAGCTCCTCATGTGACTACAATAATCATGTGTTTTGTTACTGGTGTTCAACGGGAATTATCACTGTTCTTCTCCTCATGCTGCACATGTGCATATACATCTGCATCTTAAATGAACATGTTGAAAGAACCCGAATTCAGATTACAGAATTACAGGTTACAGTTACAGAAATAATGTAGGGCACAAATCATCAATGACAAATTCATTCATAAGCTTGTGTAAATACTTTGTCTGTCCCCCTAAGCCCTTGGGCATTATTAAATACTTTCTAATATTTAAACGACTGTTCTGCATTACTGAAATTTTTTTTTTTACCTAAATAACACAAAATCAGAGGACCTTAGTGACAGATAAGAAATAAAACACCTGGAGGTTAAATGATGAAATTGTCCAAATGCCTCGGCAGAAGTGGAATGTGAGGAATATTGAATCTATAAAATGTGGTTACTATTTATGGCTTTGTGCAGCGCTGCAGTTTGCTGTGTCAGTGTGGGTGACGAGCAACTTGTTTTTAAGGGAATTTTTGTTTTGAATAACCCCATCATAATAAATGATGTTGATCCATTCTAAAGCTTTTCCTGCAGGTCGTCGAATCCAGGATGTTCCATAGTGACTGTTGCTATCAGTCATAGAAGCTCCAGACACTTTACAGGTGATGGTTAAAGTCTCTCCTGGCTTTATAAGCACTGAGTCTGGCTGGATGAGCTCAGTAGCACAGAACACATCTGTGAAAAGAGAAAAACAAAGAAAATATCTATAAACTGACAGGTTCAGATAAAGTAATAAAGCTTAAACCCAAACACTCACAGGGGGCGAGAGCCAGCAGGAGCAGTGGAGCCGAAGCGAACATGTTTGTGCTGAAGGAGGACTAATGAGAAGCGCTTCATCTCTAGATATCCATGGTGATAATATTACAGGAGGAGATGGAGATTTGCATAAATATTACAGAGAAGTTTTGTTCTGTAAATCACATGATATGACATTTCCATACTTGGCATTTTAATGTGTGTAATGAATTAATTATGTTTTTTATTCATATAATTAATATTTTGTTTTAAATAATTACATATATATTACATATGCATATACATACTTAATTAAAGAAGGTAATTATTTATTTATGGTAAGTCAATTTTAATAGGAACACTTGAATCACTTGTTCATTTATGCAGTTATCTGACCGTTTATTCTTGTGGCAGCAAGACAATGAAATAAAATCATGCAGCTTCACGACAAAAGCTTCAGGTTATGTTCACATGAATCATCAGACATGATTATAATTTGTGACATCATGGTTATATTAGAAAGAAAAAAACACTCAAATAAATGTATATATTTTTTTACCATAAACTGTTCTTTTTGCTTTCATTTTTATTCAACATGTAAGCATAAATATTTAATTTCGATTGGATGTTTTATTTTGCATACATAATTAAGATGTCTGAACTGAAATATTTAGTTTCTTATTGCTGTTATTATTTAGAGAAAATGTCCATGTTTTTACAACTGTAGAGGGCAGTAGCTTAATTCTACTGAAGTAAAACTGATAAAACTAGCTTTTAAAGGAAAGATTTTCTTAAATGAGAAAAGATCAAGTATTGTCTCAGAATAAGGAACAAACATTTACACTCTGTTCCTGTTCCTGCAGATGTGTTTTGTACTGAGCTGAGTGTGTGGAGTTTCCATTACAACCACTTAACACAGATCAGATTCAACAACCTTAACAGATTAACAGTATATTTACCTCAGGAAAGTTAAAGAAATTAATTTTGACGATAAAGATTAAACATTATGTGTATGTCCTTTAATATTTGAAATACAGAGGGGTCTTTGGCTCTGCTATTTCATTTATTCCAGGCATCGCTGGGGACAAGTGAACTGCAGAGATGTAAATTAATAGTGATGTTTTTGTAGACAAAAAGTGCTACTTATTGGAAAATACATAAGTGGGAATTTGTGAAAAAAAAAAAAAAACTACCATGTGACCTTGATGACTCAATGTATGAATTCAATATTTGACTTGATGGCTACATCTGGTGGAAATTTTGGGGCAATAGCCCACTTAGAAATCTCCTTACTGATAAAAATGCTGATGTGTCAAATACTTATTTTCCCTGCTGTATAACATTATTGTACAATTATAATATATAATTGTTTGTACTGATGTTTTCTCTTGACTCAACTTTTCTTGATTAAGCATTAAGCATTTCACTGCATACCGTACTGTGTATGACTGTCTATGTGACAAATAAAATTTGAATTTGAATCTGAATTTGAGGTCTGGCAGGAATCGGGCCTCAGTGTGGCTAGTGAAATTTAACTCAGCTTTCCAAAAATCACAGAGCATTCATAATTAAGCAAGGGGGCAATTACTTTTTTCAGATAGGGCCAGGTAGGTTTGGACAGCTTTTGTCCCCCCCCAAAAAAAACAAACAAACAAAAAAACATATATATATATATATATATATATATATATATATATATATATATACACTATATATGTATACACAATGTATATAATGTATGTATCACATGGCACTCTACACATACAGTATTCATATAGTCATAGTCATTCTCAGAGTAGACAATACATTTGTTAGCAGGTTTTTGGACAATGAAAGTCACAAAATTAATATTTTATTAATAATTAACTAGATAGTCGTGCTGAAACTGTCAGAGCTACAATTCACTCTCCACGGGACTTTTTACATTCAGGATGATGTGTGCTTCATTTATTATTTATAAATAATAATTGACTGATTAAATATGTATATTTACTGTTTGTTAATTAATACTAGTAAAATAAATAAATAAATCATATTTTAAAATCATGATATAATCATGATATAAAAAACATATTTTAGATCATTCTAAATGAATCTTAAAAGAATCTCCTTTCATGCAATTCATGAAGCAAAACACAAGCTGTTAAATATTAGAATTTTCTAAGATGGTTATTACAATAGTTGCATTACACATTTAAATAGTTTTTGTAAGGGGAATCCACTGTTCTGTGTCACTGTGAGTCTTTTGCGCAGTAATACACAGCTGTGTCGTCAGTTTGCAGATTCTGTCCTTGAATTGTTATTGTGTTAGTAGAAGTGTCTCTGGAGATGCTGAACTTATTTTTCAGTTTGTCACTGTAAACTGTACCCCCATAACTCCAGATGCTTCCAATCCACTCCAGAGCTTTTCCTGCAGGTTGTCGGATCCAACCTGTAGACCAGCTCGTAATTGAATATGAAACCTTGCAGGGGATGGAGAGACTCTGGCCTGGCTGGACTGTCATGGCAGCAGGCTGAGTCAGTTCATAACAGTGAACATCTGTGGATGAAAACATACGTATGGTGATCTCTTGTGCAATATACAGTAAGGTATGAGCTGCACATCTATTATTATTGTAGTAAATAAATGAATTTGATAAAACACTTACAGGAAGCAGCTGGCAGCAGGAGCAGTAGCGATGTAAAGAACATGGTGTGTGCTGTTTGTACTGCAGTCTCCTCTGTTTCACAGGTTTAGCAGAGACTATTGCATTGCATATATAGAATAATATCCCACCCTTATCTTTGTATTTGCATATCTGGTGATGGGAGGATTCACAAGCACAGTAAATCCTTAGGAATTGTAAAAGCGGCATATAATTTACTATGTGCTATGGATAACACACACACACACACACACACACACACACACACACACACACACACACACACACACACACACACACACACACACACAACTACAACAAAATTTCTATGGTTACTGCTAACAGACTGAAGATGCCCAGTCCAAATAAAAGCCATCATTTAGATGTAAATAAGCAAATACTTATGAACCTTTAATTTGAATAACTACTATAGTGATTAAAATGTTTCAGCTGCAACATGTCTTTAAACTCTAACTAAAAAGATTGCTAAAATTGGGTTACAAACTATTCAACACAACAGTATATACAATATATTCAGAATATATTGTATACATATACACTATATATATACACTATATTATAATTATAACCTGTAAAAAATGGTTGGAACAAAAATAATAAATGAGCGTGATTGGAAATCACTTGGTGTAGAGTTGCATCACCACTTCAATAACTGTCAGGTGTTTGATTCAGCTACAAAATCAAACATCAGAAGACTACAAAGTAGCGATCAGATTATCGCTACTCTCCTGTTCACCCTTTAATAACTGTATCTATTCAGAGAGAAGAAAAGGGCTCAGAATATCACTTTGGACCCCTCACACCCAAACTATCTTGTTCTTACTTTAGTCGCCTGGTCGGCGCTACAGAGCACCGAACACCAGGACAGTCAGGCACAAGAAAAGTTTTTTTTTTTGTTGTTGTTTTTTTTCACCAGGCAATTTACCTCATAAACAGTTAAACGTTCTTCTCACTGTGCAATAATCATATGTGCAATATTGTGTGCAATACTACTGTGCAAGATACTGTGCAACATCACTGATATTTATTTGACTTATGTCAAATAAAACCCACATACTACTGCATTTGTTGTTAATCTTTTTTTTTACCGTCATGTTTGTTTTGTCATCTCTGAAAGCTCCGTCACCGAAACAAATTCCTTGTACTGATTCTAATTCTGATTGAAACTCTGTAGTAGAAGACCACGGCTATGTATGTTTAATGGTAAAATTTAGCTATCAAATGACTTTAGGTATAGCAGTTTATAAATAGCTTTTCTTACCAGAATCTTTGTTTCTCTTACTTGAAGACTTAGTGTTTAGTGTCTCACATTAACACATTATTTAAAAAAATATGCAGTATCTAACCATGCTTGTGGATAAAATAAGTTATACTTTGAATACAACTACGTTAAAGGGTATTGCAATTTCTATCTCCAGGAAGAGGTGATTATCTTCTATTTTATTTGCTTCTTGCTATAGGATTCACACACAAAAAGTATATAGGTATAATTCATGTGTGTGTGTGTGTGTGTGTGTGTGTGTGTGTGTGTGTGTGTGTGTGTGTGTGTGTGTGTGTGTGTGTGTGTGTGTGTGTGTGTGTGTGTGTCCTGAGAGAACAGATTGTGTGTTTAAAAAAAACACAGTTGGACACATGCTGTATTATTACTGAATTGACTGATTAAACAACTGTTTTCACTGTTCATAAATATGCTGTAAAATTAAGAACTGCATACAGTAGCTTAAAAATATTATTTGAATGCAATTTTTTAATCAATACTACTGTTTGTACATTCTCAGTGACACATGAATCTAAATATTCCAGTAGATTACAGTTAAAGTTTTACTGAGATGTTTCTTTTACATGTCATTGAGTTTTTGTAAGGGGGATCCACTGTTCTGTGTCACTGTGTGTTTCTTGCGCAGTAATACACAGCCGTGTCTTCAGTTTGCAGATTCTGTCCTTGTATTCTTATTGTGTTAGTAGAAGTGTCTACCGACATGCTGAATTTATTTTTCAATTTGTTATTGTAATGACTTGCACCACTATAGATAGATCCAATCCACTCCAGAGCTTTTCCTGCAGGTTGTCGGATCCAACCTGTATAATATCTCGTAACTGAATATGAAACCTTGCAGGAGATGGAAAGACTCTGGCTTGGCTTGACTGTCATGGCAGCAGGCTGAGTCAGTTCCTCACTGTGGACATCTGTGGAGAAAAACACAAAAACACATGGTGATGTATCTCACAATACTGGATGCTGCACATTAATTATTATTGTAGTAAATAAATGAACGTGATAAAGCTCTCACAGGAAGCAGCTGCCAGCAGGAGCAGTAGAGATGTAGAGAACATGGTGTGTGTTGTTTGTACTGGATCCTTTCTGTTCTCTAGAGTTTAACAGAGACCATCACATCACATAAATAGAGTGATAACTAATAAACCCTGATGCTTGTATTTGCATGTCTATTGACAGTGGGCGGATATACAAGTAAAGTGAAACTATGAAAGATGTTTGGAACGATGCAAAACAAACCCATTAACATGAACTGTGGATATGATAAAGAAGCAGGTGCTCAAGTGCCACACACACATGATTATCTTAGCTTATCTTAGTGTACCAATATGGAGGTACTTTGATTACACCCATGGAGAAGAGTCCATACAGAAGACATTCCCATGTCTGATGGGAAGTTAAGCTTCATTAATTCTCATTCTTATGATTATTCTTATGATTATTCTTATTCTTCTTATTATTATTATCACCATAACTATTATTATCATTATTTATATAGTTTTAATTGTAAATGTGTTTAATAGTAATTCAAGGATTTAATAATCTGGCAGACAAAAATAATACTGTAAATTATATTATTATCTTCTTTGGTCCCCAGGAAATATGAATGTATGCAACAGATTCTCACATAATCGCATGATATAAATTGTGTACATTTGACCCCTGTTTAATATATATATATATATTACAATCTGTGTGTTACAATCTATGGATCAGTGGATGTGACGGACGAACACATATTGGACAGGACACTATTCTATTATAGAGCACAACAAACACATATTTACACACACACACACACACACACACACACACACACACACACACACACACACACACACACACACACACACACACACACATATATATATATATAGAGAGAGAGAGAGAGAGAGAGAGAGAGAGAGAGAGTCCTTTCATGTTGGAGTTTTCCTCATTATTTTATAAAAATGCTGATCAATGTTTTTATATTCATTCACTATATTTGATAATATTTTATAGAAGGCTTCCTACAGGCATTCATCCTGTAATATAAATAATGTTATTACTTATCATCTTTAATCCACTGTGGAAATTGAACTGTATGTGATAGTCTTTATATTTTGTTTCTCTGGCCTAATATTGTATCCGGGTTTGGGCATTGGCTGGGAATCAAACTTGGGCATTTCACATGGCAGGAGTGAGACCTACTGTACTAATGAGCCACCAATGCCCCTATTAAAAACATGCCACTTTTAAAAGTTCAAATTAATATGTACAATTTAAATTTAAAAATTACCCAAACTGACTATTAAAACTTAATTTGACTAAATAAAATGTAAAACTTCACTGAGATAGTATGTTTGGAAGTTTTTGTAAGGGGAATCAACTGTGCAGTAATATACATCTTTAGTCGCTTGCAGATTCTGTCGCAGTGTCTCCGGAGATGCTAAGCTTATATTCCAGCTTATCATTGTAATTTGTACGCCACCACTATAGATGCTTCCAGTCCACTCCAGAGCTTTTCCTGCAGGTTGTCAGATCTAAGCTGTAACATACTGTAAACCATAAATGAATATGAAACCTTACAGGGACTCTAGCCTGTACCCATGCACATCTATAGAGAAAAACACACAGTGGTACCTCTCAAACTAAACAGTTTGCTGCATATTAATTATTATTGTAGTAAATAAACATATTATATTATATAAAACACTCATAAAAAGCAGCTGACAGCCAGAACAGCAGAAATGTAGAGAACATTGTGTGTGTTGTTCTGTTCTGCAAAGTTTAACAGAGATCATCACATCAAATTCTTTTCTTTTCTTTTTCTTTTCTTTTGCCCTAATACCTTACCGGTGCTATGTAAATGAATGAAGTGCCGATGTATCAGGCAACCGTATGCCTCTGCCTGTTTAGAACTCAGAGTTCAGAGAGCCCGTTCTGAACAGTGCAGAGTATTTATGTGCGGTTCTGCCCCTTGTGAGACCCGCATTGTTACAATAACAACGACAAATCAAAACTATGAGATAAGATAAAAAAATATGAGATTAAAATGTCAAAATTGAAGTTAACCTTTCTTAAAATCTTTCAGGAAGCGTGCTTGTATATCAAAGCACTCTTATATCAAAAATAATTTCTCCATGAGAAATAATGGAAACTCAGATGATTCGATGCACAGCCCAAAAATATTAATATAAAAATAATTAATATTTAATATAAAAAAGTAAAAATAAAACAAATTAAATGTGATCATGTAGTGCTCCCTAAATCT
>JAAGKR010012631.1:0-15962 GCA_011419295.1 Clarias macrocephalus
ACGGACGCTTCCTGTTCCAACATGACTGCGCACCAGTGCACAAAGCAAGGTCCATAAAGTGAAAACTACTGGGGTCTTCACAGGCGTATTTCGCCAAGCTTGAGGTAGCATAGGCTTGGTTTCATCGCGATCGGTCAACGGGAAGAGAAGATGTACGACTTAGTATTTTAAGTCTGAAAATGCCTTTATATCATAAAATAAAAATAATGATAAAAAATCAACCTTGAAAAAAATCTTACGCACTTATGGGTGTCCAATTAAATTCCACGGAACAAAGTCATGAGCACATCTAATGTTTGCGAACCTCAGCATTCTCCCCTGCAGCGTCTTCATCAGATTATTTGTTTAGAATTGTAACATCAGAAAATTGGGAAATCACAACACCTAAAGAATCATAATACAAACGGTATCAGCTGCTCCCTGGTGAGTCCTGTCGCTGGTATTCAATGAAAAAGATTCCTTCATGATCCAATACGGATGAAACTGCTTTAAAAAAAATACGAGACACTGGGGCAAATTACTGTGATAATCATATTGACAAGACCTCCCATGTGACCGTGATCGCCGGGTCGCCTGGTGACCTATACGACTCGCTGGCAGCCTTGCACTTGGTTTACTGTGCATTAAGCCACAGAGTGGTGTGTGTGTGTGTGTGTGTGTGTGTGTGTGTGTGTGTGTGTCAGGTCAATGCAGGGCTCAAATTGCTGCCAAATTAACTGCATTAACAGCTTCTAGTGACACCACACACAACTGCGCAACAGAAGAACAGTTCATGGAAATGCTAAAACATATATACAGTATAGATGGTGTTGATATTGACTGATTGTTTAAGGTGTACAGACTCATTTTACACCCACATGGAGGACCATGAAGGATCTTCTCACAAACCAAAACATGAAGTACTGCGCTTCCAGGATCGCAGCGTAAAGGAAAAGCTTCCCCAGGAAAAGTTCACGTCGTTCCAAAGTAAACATCCAGACGAGAGACAGGAACGACGTCGAGACATGACGACCTGGTGAAACCTGACATGAAGCCTGAAATCGGCCAGCACTGGACAAATGTACTATCAGGATTGGCTCTGTACACTGGAGTGTAAATCTTCATCGCGCAGATGTTTCATGCTTAAAACCTGCAACGGATGCAAATTTAGCATCCTTTTTAGCACATGCAGGATGTGACACAGCAGGTGAGAGAGAGAGAGAGAGAGAGAGAGGAAAAAGAAAACAAGCGTGTCAACATTAGCAAACGTTTGTTCAAGACGGCAGGACGTGGTGAGGACTGAAGAGATCTGCGGAACCTTAGCTTTCTCCCTCCTTGTCTTGGTTCTATTGCACTAACTGTGCATGAACTCGAAAGAAGAAGATGCAATCCGCTTGCAAAATGCGAGTATTTCTGCAGAAGACATAAACGGTTCTTTTTTTTTTCCCAAGGTGTATTTTTTGGAATCTGTCAATTTTACACCATTTTAGGTTAAATTAAAGCTAGATAAATAATTGTCACGATTGAAGCTACACTGAATATGAAAAAAAAATCTTTTTTAAAGGTTTTTTTTATTTACATATCTTTGTTTGCATCCAGAGAAGTATTTGCTAAGTTTGTTCAGAATTGTAACTTAATAAAAGAAAAATTTATATTGAACTGGGATATTTCTATTTTAAAAAATCGCAATACTAACACAATCACAAATCAAATAAAGTCGTCCCCAAGGTATCGTGATAATATCGTATCGGCCCATCCCTGGTGATTCCTGTCCCTACCGCACCTCAGGTCCACACTGATGAAGTTTGACATGTCATGTTTGAATGCGAGACATTTTGCTGAACAGAAAACAAGCCGAGACTTTGAAGTTCAAAAGGAAAATCTTGGCAAAAGAGCGGCGCACATGTGCCAACTTACTGTGTGAAACAAGGTCATAAGATTTTCCAGCAGTTTTATAACGTGCTCCCAAATACTGGTACAGGAATAAAAGAACAAAAGAGGAAAAATGTGTTTGGCTGTTGTACATAAACGATTGGCGAGATGAGGTTTGGCCGAGCTGCCCGAAGCACAGCGGCCACCCTCTGAGTGCTAACGACACACAATGTCACGCCGCCTGTCGAGCTTTCCCTTCACACATGGACCTTGTTCTCATTTTTTGTCGCTTTCACAGAGTCAGAGTCTCCAGTGAGGGGAATGTTGTTCATTGTGATGGAATGAAAGAAAAAAAAAAAAAAACAACAGAACAAAGGAAACCGACTTACCCTTATAAACAGAGAAAATTAACAGAATCATATAAACCCGTGGCTGGTCTTGTTTTATTTTTCTTAGCCTATTTGTTCCTCTTTGTGAATAGTTCGAAATTTCAGTTCCAGAGTTGACTGACTGTATTTTCACCATCACATGCACCTTTTTATCCGCACATGCCGCTGTAGCTCGTGTCTTTCTTTTAGAAGTGCACACCATGAGAGATTCATTGCTCTGAAGTGGGAACTTAAAACAGGAGTACCTGCCCGAGCCGAGACCGGGCACGGGGCCAGCATCGATACACGCTGCGGACATTTAAGTGAATCTATTAGGACGATGGATATGGACTGAAAGGCAACCGGGCCACAATAAATAGAGTTACTCTGAAATCGTTCGCATATGCTTAAGGATTGTGTCGATTCAGTAACGTGACCCGCTCTGGGAAAACAGAAGTACTTTTTAACGTGATCTCATTAGCCAGGATTTTTGCACATAAAGAAAAAATAAAGGTTGGTTTCTATTTCTTCTTGTGATTGCCAGAAAATTGGGGTGCATACCAAACATGTCATAGCGTAATCAGTAATGTGTCAGATTTAATCCACTGTTAGGAAACAAAGCTACTAGCTAACTCAGCCAGAAAAAAAAACGATGTTCAAATGCTACCCAATGAGGGTAAGGGGTTTTAAAGAGGGGTAGACAGTAAAGATGGGGGAAAAAAAAAAAAAATCGATCCATTAGAGGCGGTGCAGTGCCCCTATAATCCTACAGGAGGTGCACTATTCACACACTGTCAGGCAGCACAGCACTGTGTGTGGTAGGAACGAATTATTAAGTGTGTTTAGAACTGTAACAAAATCTGAATATATTACTTATATAATCGAAATACAAATCGTATTGGCCACAAAGTATGGTGATAATATCGTATCGGGTGACCACTAGGGACTAGAAACGTAGCAAAGAAATGTAACCTTACAACAATTTAAAACTTATCGTTGTTTTTGCACGTTTATATTCATAATAGAAAACGCTATGTTGAATGCACAAATATTAAAAGCACTATATAAATAAAAATGTATTAAATTTAGTTAATGAGGTACTTCAGGAAAGGTACAAGGCGAAAAAATTATGCATTTTGCGATTATATCTGAAGACGATCTAAAGTATAAGAGAAATCACTCAGCTCTCGAGTCAAGACCAGAACATAGTGGTGATACAGAACTGAGGTGTGAATGCAAAATGAACTTTTGAAGGGTTACTTTTGCATGCAGTGTGAACACTATAGTTGTGTTAAAAACAGAAGCTATAAAAACAGACATATTGATTGTCTGTCATCAACCTGAGACCATCAGGTGGAGAAACAGTTTGTCAATACTATCAAATGTAGAGTGTGTAGACACTCGGGAATCACCAGGGAGCAGCCGATACAATATTGTTGCGATACCTCTGTGCAGATTCGATCTGTATTGCGATTGTTTGTATCATGTTTTTTTTTTTAATACAGTGGAACCTCAGATTGCGAGTAACGTGGTTTACGAGTGTTCCGCAAATCAAGCAAAGATTTTTAATAAATTTTTAATTGGAAACCAAGCAAGTATTAGTTTACGAGCGCCGAGTATCATGCATCACGCATGCAACTCTTATTTTGACACCGAGCGGTAAGTGATCACAACTGAGCCAATGATTTTTCTCTCTCTTGCGCTGCGGGAATTATGGGTAATCCTGTCCCCTGCTGCATCTTAGTGCTCGTCTCTTACTGGTATAATCAACATCTCCCTCTCTCCTCTGTGTGCGCGCGCGTAATTTGACACTGCGCCCCACACACACACACTTTTCTCATGTGTACTTTGTGCGTGCGTGTGTGCGTCCGTAATTTGATACCGACACACCTTTATTTATACAGAAAACTCAGCTCTGTCGCTATTCTTTTCAAAAGGTGAGGTGGTGGTTCATTTGTTATTTTTTACTTTACAGCAGTGATTCCGTTAGTATGCTCACGCGAGTATCATTAATATTCAAACATTAACAGTGTTTGCATTGTGTATGTTAGTTGTGAAACTTAAAAAGCGAGGTGGGGGAGGGAGAAGGAGTTTTACTGTTTAAGAAGAGGCGAGGGTCTAATTCCACACACACACACATACACATACAAATACACGGGGCCTGCGTGCACAAACGGAAACACTTATCTGTCTGGATTTATTTTTACTTTTTTTAAATGTTAAGTGCAGGTTAATTTGTTTTATTTTTACTGTATATGTTGCATTAATTATTTTTTATGTATTTATTGTTTTGGGCTGTAGAATGAATAATTTGAGTTTTCATTATTTCTTATGGGAAAAGTCTATTTGGTTTACAAGTGTTTTTGGAATACGAGCCCGCTTCTGGAACAAATTATGCTCGTAATCCAAGGTTCCACTGTATCCCAATTCTGTATTCTTTTTTTTTCCTTTAACTTTTGTTAGAATTTTAAACAAAAACTTAGCAAATAATTTTCTCCTACCACAGAGGATGCTGTGCTGCCTGGCAACGTGTGAATAATTTAGCGCATGTCACCCATAGGTTTATAGAGGAACAGCAACATTTCACGACCGCAAATGCAAACATACAGTGCTACCATGGCATACAAACCTTGCAAATTTTCGCCTTAAGAACTAAAATTGTGCAAATAAATTTGCCTCAGCATACAGAGCATTTTTTCATTCACGCATAGTTACAGTAGCCGATCAAAACTTGTTTGCATCAGTAGAAAGCCAAGCGAACAGAGTTTTTGTAGGTTTTTGTTTTGTTTTGCATTTTGTGTAAGATTTAGTGAAGACGCAGCACCACGGGTCCCAAGAATGTTAGCAAAGACGGAAGCAAGAAGAAAACGCAGCCATTCTTTGTTTAGTTTTTAAAGCAGCCGGTGCCAGGAGGAATCATAAATTAAGGTTAAATGAGGTTTAATGTCTGTTTATTTTATTTACATGTCTTTTCTAAATGTTTATTTTATGTTTTTACATGCAAAAATATGATTATAATGTTGGAAATTCTGTATATATAATATCTCTAATATTTCTGGAAGGCTGGAACAGATTATCCGCATTTCCATTATTTCCTATGGGACGATGCGTTTCACAATAGGACATTTCACTTCCGGAACTATTAAAGTCATATGCAGGGGTACCGCTGTACTGTTTTTATTATCACGTTATTCCTATGGAGGTGTGAACACTATATTACACCTGAAGCTATCAAATCAGACATATTGATTGTCTGTCAGGTGGCACGGTGACGTAGTGGTTATCACTGTTGCCTCGCACCTCAAGGGTCTGGGTTCGATTCCAGCCTCGGGTCTGTGTGCATGGAGTTTAAACGTTCTCCCCGTGCTTGGTGGGTACTCCGGTTCCCTTCCACAATCCAAAGACATGCAGAGTAGGCAAATTGGCGTTCCCAAATTGCCATAGTGTGTGTGTGTGTGTGTGTGTGTGTGTGTGTGTGCGCCATGTGATGGATTGGCAACCCGTCCAGGGTGCACCCCGCCTCGAGCCCCAAGTCTCCTGGGATAGGCTCCAGATCCCTCCTGACTCTGTGTACAAGATAAAGCGGTATAGACAGATGACGGATGTGTGAGTGAGTGTGTGTGTGAGTAAGTGTGTGTCAGTCATCAGCCATCAGGTGGAGAAACAGAGTGTCAGTACAATCAAATGTACAGTCTACAGATTCTATCTGACGTACACGCGCGTTATACAATAAAAACCTGTAGCTTACTGGATCCTACACATCTCATTTTAACGGTTTCTGTAACCGTCATCACCTCAGGTTTAACCGTCATCACCTCAGGTTTAACCGTCATCACCTCAGGTTGAAATTTTTCAAAAGGTATATGCTTAAAAAAAAAAACGTTAAAGCCGTTAAACTCCTCGCGCACGCAGAGAGGTCCGTTAATGTAAACAAGACGTTTTTTTTTACATTACATACAGCGCAGCATTTAATCGACACGCAGTGTTAACTTATCGTAGGTGTGTGTGTGTGTGTGTGTGTGTGTGTGTGTGTGTGTGTGTGTAAAAATACAAAAATGATAATTACCAAGCGTACATTTTGGTTAATTGTGCGGCGCTCGAGCCTCCTGTCTGGCCTCGTTGCTTCACCGCGCGCGCGGCAGTGGAATCCGCCTCCGCGCTCGCGCACGTTTAAAAAAAAAAAAAAAAAAGAGAGCGAGCGTCAGCGAAGAGAACATAAAATGAAATTAAAATAAAAAAGACGAGGTGCTCCTTCTCTCTCCGTCTGCGCTTGTTGTTGAAGTCTCTCTCATCCGCATCCGGGTGTGTTTACGCCCACTGACAGAAAAAAAACAATAATAATAATAATAATAATAATAATACAAATGCAATAAAATAAAATAAAAATCCGCCCTCAGTGCGGAGAGCGTCTCGTCCTAATCTTCACGCTCATGATGATGATGATGATGATGAAGACAGAACCGGAATGTTGCACGGCTGCTCAGCTCCCAGATTCCGTTCTTCTTCCTTTTGTTTTGGATCCGTGTGCGTCAGAAACCCGGAGTCCCAATCACACCCGATCATTCCCGCTCCAGTCAGGATTATACACAAAAACAAATCCACTACACCTCGACAACGGGGTCCTGTGCAGTGGTAATTACTGTAAACGTTACCAACACGGAGAGCCGCGGCTGATTAAAGCGATTTAAAGAGATTAACGGTGGTGTGTGAAATAATCCAAACTGGCAACCCTGGTGGAGAAAGAGGGCAGGTCTCTGCTTTTTATTCCTCCTGTGACACACCCAGTGTTTAACTGCATCTCATTTCAATTTTTTTTTACCATGCATATATGATATGTGTATCTAAAGTGACATAAAATAATATATATCAATAATAATATTTCAATAGTAGTAACGAAATAATGAAAATGCAGATAATCAGTTCCAGCCGCCCAAGAATATTACCAATATTACCGATTTCCAACAAGGCATTGGTGGTTTCACGCCGGCTCCAGGTTTGGCTCCACCCAGTGCTCGAACCCCAGCCACTGGATTCAGTGCCAGTCCCAATCCTTTGTAAACTTCAAGAGTTGCACCAGGGAGGACATCCGGCATAAACCCTGTGCCAAGTTCTGTGATCGGATGGTCCGCTGTGGCGACCCCTCTGAAGGTGCAGGCGAAAGACCAACAACATTTATTTATTTATTTATATTGTAAGATAATGCAATAATATTCATTTATTCAACTTCTATATAGCACTTATCCTGTGTACAGAGTCACAGAAGACTTGGGAAGGCACAAGGTGGAGTTCACCATGGACAGGGTGCCAATCCATCACACGCATTATGGGATAGAAATTTTTTGGTTGCACGAATGAACCTAATCTGCATGTCTTCATACTGTGGGAGGAGAACACACTCCAAGCAAACTCCATGCACACAGACCCGGGGCGGGAATCAAACCCCGACCCCAGAGGTGCGAGGCGACAGTGCTAACCACTACACCATAGTGCCGCCTTGATATCTAATAATGAATAAATATCCATAAACCTGTTTTAGCTAAACAGTGGCGAAGAAACATATCTTTATATTTAGGCTACGTTTACATTACCAGCCTGAATTACCTGAAATACCTGAATTCTGATTTTTTTTTTTTTTTATGTAACTCAGATCTAATAGATTTAAGACACAAATCTGATGTTTATTAGATCGATTCTGAGTCACTGTCATATGAGGTCCTGAACTGGATACCTATCTGATCTTTAGTCATGCAAATTGAATGAGAACAGGCAGTTCGGAATTCATGTGACTTTTTGATTATGCGAATGCGTCAGGCGCTCGCTGACATCAGTCAGCCCTGACAGTGTGAGGACTTGAGCATCTGGCTTTCTTTTTCTCCATTTTTATTTTTATTTTTATAAAACTCACATCAATTGTTTGAAATGAATGAGCATTAGCATAAACTTGTGTTTCAGAGGACACTTAGAATCAGGAAATGGTCATTTGCAAGTACAAATGTGACCCTATTTATAAAGAAAAAAATTGCCTTGTAATATGAACATAGCCAGATTACCACTGTGATGTCCTAGGATTGGTTCACATTTTATTCACGCTCAGTAAAGATCTAACCAATCAAAGATTTCTGATATTGCATCCTCATAACCAATCACAACACAGAAGGCAGGAAAAAAAAGATGGGAAGTAAGACTAAGCTAATTTAACTTGAGCTTGCTGACAGATTGACGATCGTTATCGTTTTTTATTGAATTCGCTAAATTATTAGAATTATAAGCTGAAAATATGTATGAAATACCGGTTTAAGCCACGTTCTTATCACAAGCGTATTATGTGGGTGGAAATTATTGTGTTTGCAAAAGCTTCTTGTCAATCATTTTAAATACATCCACCCCAAACACTCCTTAACTCCACCCAATTTCAGTCTGAAATCAGAAAGTACACAGCGTTTGCGCTTTAAAAAATTTTTAATCATAGGGACCACTTTCTAACTCCATGGTCGCTCCTGATTTTATTTCTTTCTACCCTGTAACACAATGCTGAAGGCGTCAGAAATTTATAATATTCTCCTCTGAACAGGTGATATTGAGATGTATATCTGCTACTTCTGCTCTGTAACGCTTCATAACGGCTCTAATCTGAGGTGCTGGTTGTTCATTGGTGATTTCTGAGGCTGGTGACTCTAAATGAACGTCTCCTCTGCAGCAGTAAGTTTTGCTCTTGCTTTCCTGGGAAGGTCTTCATGAGAGACAGTTTCATCATCATGGAGCTTGATGGGTTTTACAAACGCACTCGACACAATACTGTTCTTTTAAGTCCTGTTCCAGAAAGGCTGATCTTCATGTCTTAAAAGACATGACAACAGGCTGTTATTGTCCCCAGTATTGCTGTAGAATTAAGAAAATAAATCCCCAGTTCTTGAATGGCCATAGGTTCTGGGGTGGAGCTGTACACAGATGGGTGGTTATGTGGTTTGGCTCAAAATACATTTTTTCTTTAATTGAACAAAAAATTAAATTGATAAAGCATTGTTATTTCTTTGATTCTTTTCCAAACATGCTGTATATCAGTTTAAGTGTTTAAATTCACACATTTGTTGAAATATTTTATGTTTTAGAAATCTAGCACCATCTTGTGGTGAAATCCATAAAACACCTATAAACCCCTTAATTGTACAACAGTATCAACAATAATAAATAGCTTTATTCACGTAGAAAACATTTATTATACAGACTTTTTGCTCACTCACTCACTCATTGTCTATACCACTCTAGCCTGTGTGAAGAGTGGGGGGGCGCACACACACACAACACACACACACACTCAAATAACACAATACGTGTGTATGTAGTAGCGGGCCATTTCGATATTGCCGCTAGCTTGGTATATGAGTGAAAGATTGAAGGCGATTTCTCTGCGCAGGTCCACATGATCGTCCTCGATGCCCTGAAACGCAACCAGAGAGACACTCAAATACAAGATTACATGCTGCGTAAAATAAGATCTCAGACTTTTTAAATTATTTTTTTTATAAAAAGGCGTCTGATAAACGAGACAATCTTGTTGTTGTTGTTGTTGTTGTACTGACCTCCAGTCTGAGAGGCGGCATGCTCAGGGCTTTCTGATAGTAATGGATAGCCAAGTGGGTCAAACTGAGCTGATGCAGAGCACGACCTAGATTATACAAAGTCTCCTGACAGTGACCTCTGAAGTCTGCGTAACGCCACAGAAAGGAGAAACCCTGCAGAGAGAGAAAGGACATATCTGTCAGACGAGAACCGTGATGCCGCCACCACCATGCTTCAAGTTTCCATGTTATTCTCAGATCAGTCCAGCTGTTCGTTAAACGTTATGAGTAAATCTCAAAGACGTACTGTACCTGGAGCACCAACGAGTGTCTCTTGATGACAAACTTCTGTGAGGCCATGTGAAAGAAGGTGAGGCCCACACACAGGTTGTGCAGAGGGTGGCACGGCTGATTCCTGAATGCCTGCATATACTGACCTGACGACGAACAAACACATCACGACTTATGTCACATTTATACAGTAAATAACGTCCGCTAGTTGTCTCGCGAGACCTCTGAGCAGTACCGAGTGCGTGTTTGAAGGTCCCGGAGACGAGCGAGGTGTGGCCGTTGAGCAAGCAGAGCGCGTGGTTCTCCGGGTTCTTCAGCATGAGGCGCAGGCAGAAGCGGTGATGGCGTCCGTCCTGCGAGTGCATCGTCACCTGGCTGAAGATGTTCCACAGCTGAGTTCGCTCCACGCTGCTCATCAGCATCAACCTGAGACACACAAAACACACAGTTACAGAGGGATGGATTTTTTCTTTGAACGTGACCCATGGACCTTATGACATGACCTACTCACCTAATGTAGTCGTACGCTTTACGGAAATTGCGGTCCAGGAAGGCGGCGCTCAGTCCCAGGTACTCGAGCTCTTTGCGCTTGACGCGGTCGTCGTAGAAGGAGTAGAACTCGAGCGACGAGTCGACCAGTAGCTCTGCCTCTGTGAAGCGTTTCTCCTCGCACAGCGTGTTGAGGCAGCTCAGCAGCAGATTCCACCAGTCTTCACGAGACAGCACGCTCGTTTTTCCTGCGTGGAAACACAAACCGTGTTTCAAATTTACGTCAACTGATGCTGAGATGCTTTTCTGCTCGCCACAGTTGTATCGAGTGGTTGTTTGATATTACAAAGCTAGCGCGGCTAACCTGTCACGTCCAAGTAAGCCGCTTCCTGGTCCTCGATTTCAGACAGAGTGTTCTTGGACACCCTGATAAGGCGCAGGTGCCTGGTGCCAGTAGATGTGTTCGCGATAAGGCACACCTGAGCTCTTACCATCGCCACCTACAGGATGGGAGGATAACTGCGAGGCTTAGAAACGCACAGATGTTGTGTACAAAGCTGTACAAAGAAAGACGACATGAAAGACAAACCTTAAGTAGCATGGACAGCATGGTCAGCAGGGTGTCGATGTAGTCATCGATTCGGCCTTGCGATCTGAGAAGTGTGGAGCGGTGCAGCAACAACTTCAGCTCCTGAAAGCAAACATTACACATTGGGTTTGGGGTTGGAGGCGCTGTACATTTATGAAGGGCGCAGCACCGGAGAAGCCGACGTGAGCATGAGCCGGGACACGGACCTGCTGGGCTGCTGAGGAGTCTTGAACCAGGGTGTCTGGGTCGTACATGGGCTCCAGCGCCTGAAGGGCAGACTCTGGTCTACCCAACTGCTGCTGCAGGGTGGAGAGCGCCAGACGTGCCTCCAGATGCAGAGGTGCCATCTCCACCACCTTACTGTAGCTATTAGCAGCCACCTCTAAATGACCGAGGGCCTTCAGGCACTCTGGAAACACGTGGAAATGACGTGGACACAGTAATAGATAATTACGAAACCAATAATTTAGGCAAGATATGAGTAAGCAATAATAGTTTTTAAAAAAATAAATAAATCAAACAGAGAAGAAGCAAAAGAAAAACAAAAACCCTCCTGTACCTGCGTGTCGGAGCCAGACAACGGCGAGGTTGTATCTCTCAGAGCAGACGAGTGCAGCAAGCAGCGGCAAAGCTGAACCGTACTCGCCCTTATCCATGAAGGCCTCGGCCACGTCCAAATACAGATCACCCATCTCCTCCGGACTCTGCTCCATCATAGACGTCACCATTGGCTGCAGGGAGCACAAGGGTCAAGGGTTAAGACCTGAAAAACCGTACACTCAGCCAGAAGTACAGGTACATGTGACATCTCACATCTGGGACTGTGAGACAAAAACCTATCCAGTCCTAGGCTACCGTATCCAATTATATTCTGATTAACCATTTCCCATTTCATCCCCTTGTAACCAATACCATCTCAATCCAACATCCAATACAATGTTTCCAGTTCCCGCATATTCCATCCCATCCATCATATTCTTTCCAAACCCATTCTCTTCCATCCAATCCAATCCAGCATCATCCCATTACATTCCATCCCAAAATAGCCCCAATCCAACACTGTCCCATTCCAATCATCAAGTCCCATCCCATCCCTTGCTTTTAACCCACACACTTCATCACTTTTCATCCAAACGCATTCCATCTTACAACAAACCAATCCATTCCCCTCCATCCAACCATTTCACACCCTCACATCATGGATTCAAATCAAATCCCAGACTATACAATGATGACCCATCCCATGCAACCACAACCCTCACTAGGTCTTCCAGTCTGATCGTACGCCATTAAGTAATATACAATCACCTCCAATACCACTTTCCCCAGCATCCCAGTTCTACCATGTTATGTTATATAATATCCCACCCCATAACATTGCATTCTACTGTACAGTGTTCCATTTTGCTGTATTCTAATGCACTGTACTCATTCCATTCCATTATAACCCTCCATATCACATCCCACCAACCCTGTCAGATCTTCCTATCATATCTTGCTTCATCACATAATTTTTTACCTCAGTATCTCTGTGAGAATGGAATACAGTATTTCTCCCAGAAAGTACAGTACATGTGTGAACTCACGTGCAAAGGTTTGATGACATTCTGATGGACCAGACACACCATGAGCTTCACCCTGATGTCTATAGGAACATCATCAGGCACCACCACGCCCAAAATGTCTCCTACAGAGAAATAAGGATAAAGAGAGAGAGAGAGAGAAAAAATAAAAGAGCAGATTCTAACATTCCCACCACACTAGAAGGCAGAATTTTAAAAAATCTGCTTCAAGGTCGTCAAGAAGTCTCTTACCTTGTGCTTCCGTAGCCTCAACCTTTGCTTCATCCTGATTCTCTGCTTCCTCCTTGCTCGCTTCTCTCTCCAGGACGATGCCACAAAATCTAATCAAAATCTAAACAAGACAAAGAACAGGTCTTAATCGCGGGCAATCCGAGACGATATATCCAAGCGACTTCTCACCTCTAAGGCTTTGAAGTGATGGTGGTTGGCTATGTAGAGCTCGGCCGCCATGTTAACAAACTCATGTGTGACGAGCTCAGGATGCCTGGACAGAGCTTCTTCCATCACACCGATCGCTAAAGGCAAGTCGCTGCTCTCATAGTAGCTCCTAATCTCAAAAAAAAAAAAAAAAAGATGCTTCTTAAAAGCTACCAATGGTGCAGAGCAGTGTACGCTGATAAATAAGTGTCACTTACTTAGCCATGTCGCGCGACAGCTGCATGAAGTGCTCTCCGTCAGTAGGGGGCAGCAGCGTGAGGATGCGCCGGTAGCCGTCCATGGCCTGCTTGTGCTCGCCCACCTGCTCATAGAGACTCGAGCGCTCCCAGAGATACCGCACGTTACTCTGGTCGTATTTAATCGCTGCAAGGACAACGAGATATATGATTTACGCGCTACGCACGTTATACAAGACGTACAAGATGCACAATTCTATCTCCAATACTAATCAACTCCGTCCTGACCTTTGCTGTAGCAGATGATGGCCTGTTTAATGTTGTCCTGCTCCAGCGACATCTCTGCCAGTTTCAGCCACTCGTCGCAGTCGCTCGGGTTGAGGTGCGCGGCGATCAGGCCGAACTGCAGCGCCTTCTCCACGTCACCTTGATCCTCGTAGATCATCGCCAGAGTGGAGAACGGCTCATACGCCAGGGGAGCTACGACAACCGCGAAAAGAGGACGCTCAAGAATGACGCTTTACCCCTTCATTCATTCTGTACAGTGAAAAGATGAAACATGAAACACACCTTGCCGGATGATCTCCATGCACATCAGGACGGCGTCGTCCTTATCTCCGCGAGCGTAGCGGATGTTAGCCTCGCCCATCAGACCTCGGAGCGCACGCGGGAGCTTACTGCGGGATCGCCGGTCCTTAAATATCGTGCGGAATGAAAATACGTTGTAAAAACCGTAGACATACGATGTCACAACATCATCACAATAGACTTTTTTTTATATCTTTTGTTTTTTTGTTTTTTTTCCTACCAACTGTTTGAAAACAGCAAAGGTACATCAGTATTTAAAAAGTTTTAGTAATTCTTTTTATATTTATTAAATTGTCTTATCATTTTTATTTTATATTAAAAGTCCTTGAATCAAGTAAATCATTTATCATTAAAAAAATAAAAATAAAAATAATAAATTATAAAATTTAATGGTATTTATTTTTGTATGTATGAAGTAGAAGTTCCATTAAATATTTTGTATTTTATTTAAAATATATAATAAATTGAGGATTTAAAAAATTCCTAATAATATAAATTATAAAAAATATAAATAATATATAAATAATTTAATAGTTAAAAAAAAGCATTTGTTTTGTCAGTGATCAAAATATTATTTATTTATTTAGTTATTTATTTTTAAATTAAATTTTTTTAAATATTAAAACAATTTCTTATATATATATATAAATTTAATATCTCTATATAATAAAAAGTATCATCGTATGATTAAAAAGCTAAATTACTGGAACAAACCAACCTTTGAGTACTGCACAAATCTGATAAAAACTGAAATCGCAGATTTCATTTAAATTTATTAATTTTTTACATTTTTTTATTGAGGGTTGCTAAATACATATTGGCAAACATCCTCAGTACATTCCAATACAAAACGGTACATTTAATGATTTAATACCTCAGTTTAAAATGTAAAATATTCGCAATGTGATTTTTTTTTTTATCACTTTATACCACGATACATGTTTTTCGTCATATAAATAACTTTTTTGTAAATTTTAGCACCTTCATCATCTTTTTGTTTTCCCGGTTCAGTTCCATCTCCAGAGCGAACACGTCCCCCGGGGTCATGTCATTTTCATTGTCGTTGTTGCTGTCGCCGTCGCCGTCACCATCACCATCACCGCCCGCGTAAAGCTCTCCAATGTCCTTCCACTCCGCGTCGCCATCATCCTCGTCTTCATCCTCCAGGTCCTCGTCATCCTCCTTGAGTATGGAGGCAAATGCTTTCTGAACACACGGGCTGACGCCTTCTTCCGCACCAACTAGAGGTGGGAAACCACACAACACTTAAGTATATATAACAAAAACTCATGAAAACAGTTACACAGTGACATCAGTGTAATGTGATAAAATAATCGACAGGCCTGGAAACAGATCGAGCAAGAACGTACGTGTGTGATGTCTGCGCGTGAGCTTGCAGCTCTGCATGGATGTGCTTGGAACAGCGTCATCGTTCTCATCCGAGGCGTCTCCTCCGTCCTCCTGGACCTGAACCGGGAAAAACAATTATTAAATATCAAAAAGTATGTGAAAAATTATTTGCCCCCTTCCTGACTTTTTTTTCTTTTTTTGCATATTTGTCGCACGTAACTAAACACATTTTAATATTACACAAAGATAACTTGAATAAATACAAAACACATACATATTTTTTAATGATGATTTCATTTATTAAAAGGAAAAAAAGCTGTCCAAACTTGCCTGGCCTTATGTAAAAAAAAGTAATTGCCCCCTTGCTAAATTATGAATGAACTTTGATTTTTGGAAGGCGGAGTTAAATTTAGCTTGTCACACCTGGGCCTGATTACTGCCAGACCTGTTGAATCAAGAAATTGTTTAAACAGAACCGTCTGACAAAAACAAAGAATACTAAAAGATCTAAAAATGCAACACGATGTAATGTAATGTATGAAATGAAATGACTTTAGGACTCCAGTGACCCACAGAGTCCATTATCCACAAATGAAGAGAACCTGGAAAAGCAGTTCATAAACGAACCCTAAATAACTGCAAGCCTCAGTAACAGTCAGTGTTCTTGCACAAATGAGATC
>JAAGKR010012632.1:0-15960 GCA_011419295.1 Clarias macrocephalus
CCTCTAAAAAGGAAAATAACAAAAATTACTATTATGGCTAGCATAATAGTAAGCATAATGATAGTATGAAGACGGAAAAACAAGTAAAAGAGAAATACGGGCATATAAGTAGCTAGAAGCCAACCTGTTCTGGTGGCATCCATCAAAAAATTTTATAATTCTATCAGTGTAGCATCACATTTATAACCTAAGAAATGCAAATGAGCTTTCTAAATAAGCAGGTCTTTATTTGTTGTTACAAGGAATTAGTGGTACAGAGGATGCTGTTGTAATAGGTTCACTGGTTTTGCATCGCACTGAGATTAATAAAGATCTTTGTGTCTTAATCAACTCCTAGACACCTAGACACATAGACTACTAGTTTATTCCACCTAGTTTTATTTAAAGAGACCTTTTATTTTTTATAGTTTAGGCTGTTATAAGTGGTGTAGTCTTACATGTCCTGATTTTTTCATATGAAAATACCACTAATCATATATGAAGATTAATACAAAAAGCAGAGACATTATTAATTATTCACATTACATTTACATGAGAATTATTTTATTTTAATTATTATTACTATATAATATTATTTAAATATATTATTAATTACTTAATTATAATATTATTAAGAACGAAGCATTATTAAACCAATTTAGCAACAATAAAAATACTCCTTCCACATTCAACACAAGCCTATCAGCTGTCCCTTAATATCTTATGAAGCCAGTTTGTATCTGTATCTGATTACAGGATATTGTGTGTTGCTGAGGTTAAGTCAGCTAAAGTAGCTAGCTCTGCTTTAGGAGCATTTACCTTTAGTCCGCAAATGAAAGAGCCAGGGTTGTCTAGGGAGACAATTCTACAAAGTCTTAAACAGTATTTAACATAAATGAATAAACTAATGCATAAATGAATGAATGAATGAATGAATGAATGAATGAATTAGTAAATAAATAAATAAATAAATAAATAAATCATATAATCATGCTACTTACCTGATTCGTTCTTAGATGTCCACCTTTAATAATAATAATAATAATAATAATAATAATAATAATAATAATAATAATAATAATAATTAAGATTAAATTTAGTTGAGCTAAGTGCTGGCGCAAAAGTCCAAGTGGATGCGTAATTGCGCATCTCCTTTATAAGTTAACCTCTATAGAAGCATGAAAGGGAAACTTATACTTAATAAGTAAATATTTCTAAATAAGTTTTAGAAGCAAAATGGAAAATAACAAAATGGTTGGCTAACATAATAATAAGCATAACGATATAAAAAATAATATTTAAATTTTTAAATATAAAAGATTTTTAGAAATAAGTTTCTCATTTTTCAAGCCCATTTTTAATCCGCTACACCACTATCTTCGAGTAGCACACGTCCTGTAAGCAAAAAAAGTAAACGCATTAAAGTTATGTGTGGTCACAAAATGCAAGGTTTTTATGAGTCTACAATGTAGTTCTTACGAAATAGTAATTTCTTTCTTTTTTTTTTTTTTACACCTACAGTAACACCCTCCCCTTTGGGACGACGTAAAAATGTTAATGGCTTGAACGATGTACGAATTCTTAAGAAGTAATTCATCTTTTGCTCATCCAAAGTACCCCGCCTGTTGACTAGACAACATACCAAAATAAGTCTAGTTTCTAACAATAAATTAAGTTTTTTTTTTTTTTTAGAGAGAGCTTACAATAAAGACGTGCTGTGAAGTCTTGATATCGATTAACAATTAACCCGAACAAGCAAGGAGAAGAAAGAAAGATTCTAAATTCTAAACAATTACGTGCCAAGGTTGGTGATGGACTACTTTCAAACTAGGCTACAAGTTCATTATATATTTATTTAAAAGCACCTTCATTTCTTTATATTTTTGGATAAAAAAAGAACAAAATAAGTTGTTTTTTTTTTTAATAACAAAGAGAAAACGAATAAACGAGAAACGCGGGCATGCAAGTAACTAGAAGGCAATTTATTTAGGTGATATCCATCACAAAATGTACTAAATTTTATTCTAATCAGTGGAGAATCAAGTTAATTTATGTATATTATATATATATCTATATGTAAACTAATAAATGCAAAGTAAGCAGGTCTTTATTTGCTGTTCAGGGAAGTAGTGGTGCCGAGGGTGCTGTTGTAATATTAATACATTTAATATTAATATATTAATATTAATATTACTACTACTACTACTAATAATAATAATATCAGCGTGTGTAGATAACCAAATACATAAATATTCACACTTTAAAATTGTGTGCCATACTATATGCCATACCACTGATCGGTATCCTATACCACTCCTATACCACTCCTATACCACTCCTTCACATTAGTATATTTTAATCCGTTTGCGGAAAATAGTCTAAAGCATGTGTGACACAAATCCTGTTCTCCTCTTATGACCTGGGAGGGGCTGTTGACGTTAAAGCGATCAAACCCTTAATAAATCTGCGATTCCGTAAATAGTTTTTGGTCTTCTATGCACCAGACCGGATGATTTTCACCCTGGTACATTGGGAAGGGCTCCGCTGACGTACACGAAGCGATGATACCGCGTCATCTCACGCAGTCTCGTTTTCAAAATTTTTTAACAGGCGTGTGGGCGGACCCGCGACTTTATAAACGACTGTACACACAAGGAAGAAATCCAGAGAGAAGTTACTGAAGAACAAATACCGGTTAAAAGAAATAATTTACAAGGTAAGTGACTAACAATCTTTTTTTTTTTTTTTTTTTACTTACGCGGCACACAGCATAGGTCAGTGACGATTAAAACACGTGTGTTTATGTGGAAGTCTTGCCGATGTGTGCTAACGAGGAGGCTTTAGACGGATATGTCAGGTACTGTATAACAAAAATATAGAACCTCTCAAAATTAGCATATTATTATTATTATTATTATTATTATTATTATTATTATTATTATTTGGTCACAGAAACAACCGAAAACAGCACCAAAATTAACTAAAATTCATATTGCCTATTTTGTGCTGAAATATATTTTATGTTCTATATATTTATTAGAAAATGGATAAAATACTCTGAGCTTTAAAGGTGTAAATGCTACTATGATCCAGTCTTGATTTCTCAGTCTTTTGAAACATTTTGATATCCAACTTACCTACTTTGTCCTCCCTTCATCTAGTTTTAACTGTGTGAAATTTAGTTTAGACTATGTTTGGATTTATATTATATGCATGACAACATTGGAAGATTACATTGTATGGAACAGTTAATTATTATTATTATTTGTAATCAATAATACACCTGTACATCCTGTAACTGTGTTGAGTAATAGTTCGCTTTGGTTATTTATGTTCGGATATGGATATGCATATGAGACTTGTAGAACGAACAGGTGATTTAATGATAATTATTTTTTGTGATAATTTTTTTTGCCCCCCAAAATTATGAAGTGATGTATTTATATTTTAATTGATTATCATGGTCATTAAGCATTTTCCGGATTAATTGCAAATTGCGTGTACACATGCTTGTTACTGACTTTGCTAAGTTCTCACCGTATATGTTCTCTGTGAATTAATGAATAATTTTATTATTGTCTTTTATTTATTTATTTATTATTTTTTTTTTTTTTAGTGACTGTGAGACAAAATGGACATCAAACCACAATTATTGAAGCTGGGCATTGGGATACGAATCTTCTTAACATTTCTTTTTGCTGCCCTGGTACTGGCAGTGGTAATGTGGGCTTACATTGGGCATGTAACTATTATATCATCACAGTATGACATTATGGGCTTTGGCATTTACGGTATTGTGCTATGTCTTCATCTACTGGTCCAAAGTATTTTTGCCTTTGTGGAGCACCGGCGGATGCGTACCAGAAGGGAAGCTTGTTCCTTCACAAAGACTGTTGGTTTTACCATCTCTGCTTACCAGGAAGACCCAAAGTACCTGCGGGACTGTTTACAATCAGTTAAGGCACTCTGTTATCCACCTGAACTGCTCCGGATTGTCATGGTAGTGGACGGTAACACAGAAGAAGACCACTACATGATGTCCATGTTTCAAGAGATTTTTGCAGATCAGGATCCCTGCTGCTATGTGTGGCAAAACAACTATCATACACACCCAGCCGGAGTTGGTCCTCAAGAAGATTCTCAGCGCAAGGTGGTAGAAGAAATTATCAGAACTAAACTAAGAAAAGTGGGGAGGGAAGAGAGAAGTGATGTACACAGCATTCAAGGCACTGGGATCTTCAGTGGACTACATACAGGTAAGCAGCATTTAGATCAAGAAAATATATATTTTTTAACAGACTGAGAATATATGTTATGTATTAGTCACTTGTTTTTAGTACATGAAATAACATTTCTCTTTTTTCCATGTGTCTTTTTCTGTATTTTATTCCTCAGGTGTGTGATTCAGACACAAAGCTGGATCCCTTGGCAACAGTAGAACTGGTCAAGGTGCTTGAGAGTAACACAAGATATGGTGCCGTAGGTGGCGATGTGATGATCCTTAACCTAAAAGACTCTTACATCAGCTTCATGAGCAGTCTGCGATACTGGATGGCTTTTAACGTTGAGAGAGCATGCCAGTCATTTTTTGACTGCGTCTCCTGTATTAGTGGCCCCCTAGGTAAATGAAAAAGATTGTGTGAAGTATATAATTAATTAAAATAGAGTAGTAAGTAATTATATAATCATAGACTGTATAATTATATTGATTATATATATTGTATAATTAATGCAATTATAGATTTTATAATTATATATTATATATAATTATATAATAAATTAGAAATGCTTACATCTAAACAGTTTTTACATAAATAATTATTATATCAATTAAAAGCTAATAATAATAGTAACACTACTATTATCGTACTACTACTACTAATAATAATACGGCTTCATGAAATAAATATAAAAATACTGTATTTTGTACCTCATTGTACTCTTTGCTCTTTTCTTCAGGTCTGTATAGGAATGACTTATTGCAACAGTTTTTGGAAGATTGGTACAACCAATCATTTCTGGGCCAGCATTGCACTTTTGGAGATGATAGACATCTTACAAACCGAATGCTGAGCATGGGTTATGCCACCAAGTAAGTGTTATACTTAAACTCTTGCTTTCATTAAAAAGTAAGATAGTTGTGAACAGAATTGTCATTCAGTCCATTGAACCTGGACGATAATCAACTGTACAATAACTCAACTGTAATTCAACTTTTATTTTTCTTGTCTCATCAGGTACACAGCTCGCTCTAAGTGCTATACCGAGACACCATCCCAGTTCCTGCGTTGGTTAAACCAGCAAATGCGGTGGACAAAGTCATATTTTCGTGAGTGGCTCTACAATGCCATGTGGTGGCACAAGCATAACCTTTGGATGACCTACGAGTCCATTGTGGCTGGAATCTTTCCCTTCTTTGTCACAGCCACCATGATCCGACTGTTCTGGGTGGGCACATTATGGAACATCCTGTGGGTCCTTTGCTGCATTCAATTAATTGGACTGATTAAGGCAGCCTATGCTTGCATCTTACGACAAGACATAGTAATGGTCTTCATGTCTCTCTATTCTGCCCTCTACATGACAAGTCTTCTGCCTACTAAGTATTTTGCCATGCTTACCATAAATAAGAGCAGTTGGGGCACTTCAGGTCGCCGTAAGCTAGTGGGAAATTACATCCCACTCCTTCCCCTGTCAATATGGGCAGCCATCCTGCTGAGTGGTCTGAGCTACACAATCTACAGGGAAAGCAAAGAGAACTGGAAATCAGCTGCAAAACAGGAGGAGATCAAATATTTGATCTCTGGTGCTGTGGCATATGTCAGTTACTGGCTAATTATGGTTTTCGTATACTGGGTGTGGATTCGTAGAATGTGCCGAAAACGTTCACAGAGTTACAAAGTGAACGTTTAATATAATTTCTGTCTTTTAAAAAATGTTGTTAATTTATTGTTTATTTATTTATTTATTTACATTTTTTAATTTACTTGTGTGCGAAATATTTATTTATGTTTGATTAAATTAATTGTTTTGCTGTGCTTGTTTATAACATGATTTTTAAAACAAAACTATGAAGAATTCTACTGTATTATAAAATTTTACAAAAGTAATCATAGAAATTTACTCAGTATTATAAAAACTGTATTATACAAATGTACTCTGCATGATGCAAACTTTGTGGAAGTATTCATGCTTGTGCACTGTAGCCACCACCCTAGGATTTTAATACATTGAATCAGTGTATAGCTGATGACAACTGAAACATCTTACACAACTACTAATGTCAATGAATTGTTTTGGCTACTGATGACAACATGAAACTCATTTGGAGAGGATGAAATTGCTAAAGTATTTTGCAAAATTATGCAAAATATTGAAGTTGCACATGTTTATGGACTTTAATGGCTATTTATAAATTCACTTGGAATATCATAGGATCTGTGCTGGAAAAATGTGAAGCATTGTTTGAAAATGATAGTGTTTTCAAATAATAATAGTTATCATTTAATCACAGAATTTGTGATCATTTGTAATTACTGTTAGAATTATTGTAAGAATTTGTAAATATTTATGACAGCTGTTTAGGGCCACTATTTAAAACAAAAGAAGTGGTCAGGAAAGTTATACTGTTATGACAAATAACTTTGCAATATTTTTAAAATAAAGTCACGATACAATGAGAAAATGGTGCATAATGTTTTTTGAAGGGATGCGATAAAGTTATTATGTTTCTTGGAACACTTTTGGTAGGTACTAAAAGAAACTGCATAAAAGAAACACCCCACAAGACCTAACCATAACAATCTGGCCCTGTTGAGGTGTACATTGAAAAAAAAAAAAAAAGAACCGTTGATTAAAGTGTTGTAAGTTAATAAAACTGTTTGCTTCTTTTTGTGCATAATGACTAGAGCTATGCTAAGAAATTCTGTCTATGTTCACATTAGCAGCCTGTAGTGACTCAATTCTGATCTTTTACCCTAATGTGACATGGATGTGATATAGTCTGAGTGCACAAATCTGATGTTTTTCAGATCATATCTGGGTTACTTTCCTACTGTATGTGGTTCTACACCGGTGTTGGTACAGATGTGCTCAGGTGGTAAAATCTTCTTTGGGTTCTGAGACTGTCTGTATGATGGGGATGATGACTAAAAAACATTGTGATATTCTTTATGCCAGAGAGTTTATGACTGGCTATTCCACCTAAATGAGGATGGGTTCTCTATGGAGTCTGGTTCTTCATTTCTTCCTACTGCCATCTCAGGGAGTTTTTCCTTGCCACAGTTGCTCTTGGCTTGCTTATCAGAGATAAGCAAATATAAACAATCTGATCATTTTGATTCATACACATTTTTTATATTTCATACACATTTCCATAATTTTCTTTTGATTCTGTAAAGTTGTTTTGCAACAATGACCAGTGTTTAAAGCACTATTCAAATTAAATTGAATTAAATTTGATGAGCAATTGATGAGCAATGGAGAACATTTATCAAGAAATACAGCAATTAAATCAGACTTAACAGATTTAAGCAGAAAGGCCATGACTCAGACAGGATAGAAAAATTACATGATTAAAAGTCCTAGTCTGAAAATATAAAAATATGTTATTTGCATTTACGTTACAATCAAAACCTCTGTCCATGCGATGCAGGTACACAGAAATAAAGCATACCTCTTGACTAGTCAAATTTACGAGATCAACTCTGCTAATTTCAGGGTTCCGTTAAAAGAGTCCATTTTACCCAAGTATTGAAGAAACAGATACGTCTCGAATCGTCATTTAAAGATTGTCAAAGACTCCGCTGTACAGAAATTTAGAGGAAGTTCGTTCCACCACCGAGGTGCCAGAACAGAAAAGAGTCTTCTTCGATCCGTGAGAGATGGTGGAACAAGGCGAGCAGTGCTGGAAGATCAGAGGGAACATGGTGTAGTGCGTGGTGTGATTAGAGCAGAGAGGTAAGTGGGTGCTAGGCCATTTTTAGCTTTGTAGGCGAGCAGCAGGGTTTTGAATTTGATGCGGGCAGCTACAGGAAGACAGTGCAGGGAACAGAGAAATAGAGTGGTGTGGGAGAACTTGGGAAGGTTGAAAATGAGATGTGCCACTGCATTCTGGATCAGCTGCAGAGGACGAATGGTGGACAGAGGCATACCTGCCAGGAGAGAGTTGCAATAGTCCAGTCTTTAAATAACAAGTGACTGAACAAGCACCTGAGTATCCTGTGAAGAAAGAAATGGGCGGACTCTTCTGATGTTGTAAAGAAGAAATCAACAAGAGTGAGTAACTTTAGCGATGTGTTGGGAAAATGACTGATGATTGTCCACAGTTACCCCAAGATTGTGGGTAGTGGCTGAAGGAGTGATCTGATTGTTGTCAGGGAGGTCAAAGTTCTTGACCATTGGATGAACCACCTGGGATGAACAGAAGTTCGGATTCACTCAGATTGAGCTTCAGCTGATGAGCTGCCATCCAGGATGAGTTGTCTGCCAGACATGCTGAGATCCAGGTGGAATCCTGAGTGTCTGAGGGAGGAAAGGAGAGAATAAGTTGTGTGTCATCAGCATAACAATGGTATGTAAATCCATGCGATGATATGAGCTTACCAAGAGACCGGGTATATAGGTAGAACAGAAGAGGACCAAGTACTGAGCCCTGTGGAACACCAGTAGAGAGTCTGCGTGGGGCAGATGTGGATCCCATACATGTCACCACATACGACCTATCTTCTAGATAAGAAGCAAACCATTGCCACGCTGTCCCACAGATTCCAAAGCTTGTAAGAATAGATAATAGAATCTTGTGGTTTACTGTGTCAAATGCAGCCAATGAGCACAGATGACAGTTTAGCAGATCTAGCATCATGGAGCTTCTCAGTGACTGACAGAAGGGCAGTCTCTGTGGAATGTGACACTTTGAATCCAGATTGGTTGTTCTGTGAGAGATAAAGAGACATTTGGTTATAAACAGTCCTTTCAAGAATTTTGGAAATAAAAGAGAGAATCAATATCGGGCGATAGTTGCTAACCTCTGCAGGATCCAGGCAGGGTTTCTTGAGGATGGTAATAAACCTTGCCTTCTTAAAAGCAGCAGGAACATGACTAGTTGATATGGAATGGTTGATGATGGTTGCGGTGAAGGGCAGGATGTCTTTTGAAATGGCCTGGAGCATTGTGAAAGGGATTGGGTCTAATGAACAGGTGGTGGGGTTGGATGACAAGATGATCTGCTGCATCTTATCAGATGACATGTTGGAGAATTCTTCTTCCTGCAGTTCTTAATTCTCTCATGTTGTTGCGCAATACATCAGATAGCCAAGGAGAAGGACAAGTAGTCTTGGTTTAGAGGGCAGAGGGCATAGGAGATTCATGGATGAGGAGAGACAGAGGAGCGGAAAGTTTCAGTTGCAGTCTCTAGCAGTACAGAGGAAAGGGAGTCTGGGTATGGCAGGGATGATAGAGTGCATGAAGATACAAAAGAATGGAAGACAGAGTGACGGTTCCTGCAGGTAAAAGAGAAATTTTCGTGGTTAGGGTGATGGTGAAGGATTGGTAATAATCAGATTTATGAAGAGGAATAGTAGTGATATCTGTGACTGGGGAAGGGCAGCAGAAAACGAGGTCAAGAGAATTCCTTCCATTGTGTGTGGCAGGGCAACTGTTTAGAGTTAAAGAGAAGGAGTTAAGGAGAGGGAGAAAGAAAGAGGATTGGAGTTTGTTAGAGGGGAGGTTGAAATCTCCTAGAGCAGTGAGAGTAGTATTATCAGAAGGAAAAAGACTAAGAAGCATGTCCATTTTATCCAGAAAGTTTCCTAGAGGGACAGGAGGATAGTAGATAACAAGGATGTGGAGGTTAATTGGAGAGGTTATCTTAACTGCATGAAATTCAAATGATGAAAAACTGAGATGATACAAGGGGATAGGCAAGAAGGACCATCTCTTAGACAACAGCAGACCCGTACCACCACCTCTGCCAGTTTCTTGTGGAGAGTGAGAGAATGCATAGGCAGACCGGTGTAGCTGAGTTCTGAGGAGATATCTAGGTCTCAGTTAGTGCCAGAAAATCAAAAGAGTGTGTAGCTAGGGCTGAGATAAAATCTGCTTTCTTTACAGCAGATTGGCAGTTCCAGAGCCCACCTACCACCAGTGCCGGGCAATGAGGCACAAAGAATAGCAGAGATTTTACATTTAACTTCATAGTAAGTAATTCTTTATTAAGTAGACCGAAGGCTGTTAGAAATGCATGTTGGTTAAGCTCCAGCACTTTTTTATAAATAACCTGCATGCAGACAATATACAGTGCACTTACTTAAACTTTGTTTTTAAATTTATTTTTGGCATTTTTTTTTTATCTGCTCAAAATATTCATTGTAACAATGTATGCAAATTTTAATATACCGTAGTCTAAGCATTTTTTTATTAAATGTGAATATACTGTACTTATGCTCATATTCACTATATTCTCTCGCTCGCACGCTCTCAAACTCTCAAAATCTTTGTGTAGCAGCTAGAATCAATGCTCCAGATTTGAACTAATACAGTATATTCCAATAATAATGCCTGTCTTTTCTTAGTGAAAAAAAATACACTTTTGTGTATTACAAATATATTCAAATCTTCTATAGTACATTGCAAATATACTAACAAAAAACTGTGAGTTAATATAAAAAAAGTATACTAACATCATACTTTTACCAATTTTTGGAATTAAACTTTAAACATACTTCAAAATAATTGTGTTTTAGTACACTTTCCAAAAAATACAGTATGTTATAGGAAAATATGCTTCAAGTGTAAGGTCAGTGTAATTTCTGGCCAATTCCAAATACATACAAAAAAAGTACATTTTATGGTAAATAAAAATTATTATACAGGATTATACATCATACAGTGCACACCATCTCCTTTATTATAAATATGTTAACAGTACACTAAAGGTTAGGACCATTTACAAATGATGAATGCATTTTCCATACAATAAGACATGTTACATCAGTAATAATGAGGCTGATTTTTTTTTTTTTTTCATGAGTTCAACAGATTTAATTTGCACAAGGTCACAAAAAAACAGTACTGAAGTTTACGGTACTTGTCTTTAACACATCTTTATCAAAACTTCAGGTTGTCTGAAACACACAAACAAAAATATAACCTGTTGTCTGAACACAGACAGGCATTAGTATTGGAACAAAGTGTAAATAATTGTGCTTTGGAAATTACACTGACCTTTCACTTAAAAGATATTTTCCTATAACATATTTTTGGAAAGTGTACTATAATACAATTATTTTGAAGTATGTTTAAACTTTCCAAAATGAAAAAGCATGTTAGTATACTTTTTACGTATATATTAATTGATGGATATTAATTGATGGTACAATTTTTTCAATGTACCATAGAAGATTTGAACATCATTGTAACACATTAAAGTGTTTTTTTTTTTCACTAGGGCAGGAGAACTGCTGTGTGAAATATTGCTGTTGATCGCATGCATCTGCTTGTTGTTGGCAATAATCCACCGCTGCTGTCTAGTGTCATTTTAAGAACTCGCTTGTTGACTTTCTTTCAGTTAGCGAAGTGCAACAGCTTGTTAAAATTCCTGTAAGCTGCAAACACTCTTTATTAGTTTCTGTTGTTGTTGTCTTTGTTGCTGCCAGTAACAAAATGTAGTTGTAAGTTCAGATTAATTTTTAACGTGACAGCGATACCTAGTGTTAAAAATATGAACCAAATTTTTGATCGCTCTTAGTTAAGTATGCCCCTAATATTTTTTTCATGCACCTGTATTTTGTTGTGTTCACATCTGTTAAATTTTTTGGGGAAAACCATATGTTATCATTATAATGTTTTGTTACAATAATATTAAATTTAATGGTTTAACCTTTTGTTAAAGAATCACCTCCTATTCTTCCTGGGGTGCGCTTAAGGTGGTTTCCATATGGCTTGGTGGATGGCCTTCTCTGTGGCTCTAAGGTTTTTCTTTTTTGTGCTTCCGTAATAGAGACATGAACATAAAGCTAGCTTAATATCTTGTGGAGTTTATTTGTATCTGTATCTTATTACAGGTTGTTTCATGGAGCTCAGTTCAGTCAGCTAGCTAATTCTGCTTAAAGAGCATTTACCTTGCTAATGTAATCATCTGCATTCAGTCCATAAATGCAAGAGCTAGAGCTGACTAGTCATAGATGGTATTTTAAATAAATAAATAAATAAATAAATAAATAAGTTCATGTTTAATCCAGAAAAAAAGAATTTACTGAATGGTGCGCAACCATGAACTAAGCGCTGGCACAATTGCTCATCTCTTTTATATAGAACCCAACATCTATAGAAGATAATCACAAAATGCAAGGTTTCACTGTAAACACGGCTAAATTGATTGCCTTAAATGGTTTAAGTAATCCACATTAGAAAAATTTTTTTTTTTTTTTAAGTAGAGTCAACTTAAATGCAAAATAGTCTTTTTAGTCAAATACACCTAAAACCATATTTGTACTAAAATAACTGGGATAGAAAAATTCCAATTCAGTTCATGTTTTCTTTTGTGCATGACCACACAATGCAGTACATTTCTTTTTGTTTATTGAAACATATAACAAAGCAACACATATCATTGTTTAATTGACACTCTTTATGAATTACAAAATCTAAAACACTTTTACACATGCATTACAAAAAGAAACATAAGAAACACGTATTACAAAATGAGCAACTGCTCAAAAAATTTTTTGCAATAGTGCTATGATCCAAAATGCACAGCATGATCATTCATCAGCTTTTGAACCTTTGGTGGTAGCTTACTTCGACCTAAGCTGAATGAAGATGAACGTGTTTTTCATGGACTTTGGGTACTTCAAGTGGAGTGCATAGGTAAAGTCAAAAAAGAGGCACGTAGCTTGAGGCAGGTTGGTAAGTACATCTACTGTATTACAAGGCTGCCCTCTATGGTGATCCCCACTCTTGAAAGGTTCAGTTGTGGTGATGCTGAACTTGTAGCTTATGTCCAAGAATTCTCCATCATTAAGATTCTTCATTGTGTGAGAGGCAAGACAATAGCTCTAGCTCTAGGCTATTATTTTTTTGTAATTGTGTGTAAACAGGCCCTTTGAATTTTTACATAACTTATGCAGTAATGTATTACCTCTTGATAATAGGAAAGGCACATTATCAAATCAAGCTAAAATAAACTTAAATTCAATTCAATGAAACATCTTCATTAATGCTAACTGTCATTACCCACCTTCCCAAATACTTTAAAACATATTATTATGAAGCAAAGGAGAGAGGGGTAAAGGAACAAAAACTTGCATTGGCCAAAAAATGAATGAATGAATGAATTATATTAAATGCAACCAACACAAAGAATTTGCTCCATACTGAGATGCTCATGATGTGAACTATATGAAGGCTAAGAATATTGATCAGATAAATAGATTGTGCCGATAAACAGTAACCCTTAGTCAGATAACCTTCTCCTGATACACTGTTGATCCATTTACAGATTTACTGTTGTGTTTATAAATTTACTGTCGTGTTTTTGGTTCATAAATGTGTTTTGCACTTACAGCCCACATCATTACAGTTAAAACAATTCTTTAGGAAATGATAGAATTAGTCGAAAAGAAAACATTTGTCTGTTCATTGTGGATGGACTCTGAGAAATAATTTATTAAATTCTCTGAGCAATGCCATTTTCTACATCCTACAAATCCTGTTGCTGTTTTATTTTCCAGAAGATTTGCATTACTTGCATCAGATAATCCTGTTGTTTTTTCCACTGAGTCAGTGACTGATTAATTGAGGAAGATTAGTCATTTCATAAATATATGTAATTTGTACAAAGAGATCCAAAGCCAAAGGGAATGCTTACACCATATTCCCACAATACATGTAAGCACGGGGCAGTGCAATTTGGAAAACACTTCTGACCAGCTGGAAATATTAGTGAAAACCAGGGCTCTCCAAAACAAACTGGTAGGGTAGCAAAGAATGTCTACAATCTGATATCTTGCTCACTCATTGTTAATCCCCAAAAACGTGTGTTTATTTATAAGTCCTGCCAAAATTACATCTTTTGTACAGTAGTTGTCTAAATGCTTACTCTATTTATTATCATAAACAGAAATCACCACAACACAAGTGACAGAGACTAGTGTTGATTTGTAGAGTGTTATATATTGGGCAGTGGGTAACATTGTCCAACATAAAAAGAAAATATGAAAAAATTCTGAAAATATCAAAATATGTTATTTGCATTTGCACTACAGTCAGAACCTCTGTCCAAGCCTGCAGGTACAGGTAATGCATACTTTCTGACTAGTCAGATTTGAGAGTTCAACCATGCTTTTTTGAATTCCAACATTTAACCCATTTAACTTCCAGATTGTAATACATGTTGTTTTGCTGGTCATGGTTGTTTGGCAGGTTTATCCTTTCTTACCTTATTGCACATATCTGGTGATGTGGTTTATATGGCCCTCATGCATGAAACAAGAATCATTTGCATATTACTTACATTTCAGTCTAAAATGCCTTCAACTCATAAATCAGTGCTATCTACAGTAGTAAAGGCTCATATTCAATTTGTCTACAGTAGAAGTTTTTAGTGGACATTTCACTAAAACAAAAAAGGGTAGAACTTTAGTTATTAAAATTATTCACTTTTGAAGGTGACTGAGTACTGTTTATGCCGTGTATTTTAAATTTCTGAAAAGTTTTTATATTTATTAATATTTCACTATGACAGGGTGGACATGTTAAGCTTGATAACATCAATCTACAAAACCAATATGATGAAAATTAGAAAAGATACGTGTAAATACTTAGTATGTACTTACTGCAGTTATTCCAACCTCCACTGAAGAAAGACAAAATGATTGTCATACCCCAAAATGACAGGTTGGACATGAATTTCACACATTTCATACATTAACAAAATGTTTATTATTATTATTATTATTATTATTATTATTATTATTATTATTATGAACAATTAATATATTTTAAAAAGTCTAAGTGACTTGTTTTATTAAAAGAAACAAATATTAAAGAATTTGTTGAGAGGGTGTTATTTAACCATCTATTGCACTTATTGCATGTGGGTCATGGCAAAATCGCAAACACCTGATCTCAAAAGAAAACCCAAAAGAAAATGCTATAAAAGTGAGTATTTTACCTATAATTTTTTAAATCATGGTTTTGATAGCAGCTAGTTAAAAGTATTAGGCACATATCCAGTGCTAAAAGAAAAGTGAATATCTGTAATAGGGGTTTGATTGCTATTGGTAGTATCTGTTTGAAGAAATACTGTACATGGGTAAATCTAGTACACAATCTAGTGATTTTACTGAGGCAATTTGTGAAATTTGCTTGGTCTCTCAAAGGGGAGTAAAGCACTGTAATTGATTATCTGATGTGGTTACATTGTCATATACATTTTATTACCCAATTTGATTGAATATCATCAAGTCATTACATTATTATTTGTGGAAGCAAGGCGAGGTTTAAGACTCATTTGTCAGAAAGTAATTCCAAGAGAACAAGAGGCATGCAATCTAGTAAACAGACCAGCAATCAATGACAATAATAATCCAAACAAGGTTTTAATATGAGAGCAGACAGTTAGATACTCATGAAGAAGATATTCTGACAACAATGAATTTGTCAACATAATTTAAAATCCAGAAGAGAATTTCCTGAATAGCTTCAAGTGTGTCTGGTGTATCATTAGGTAGCTGACAAGAAGATCTGGAGTATACCTTGACTGAAATAGTGAGATTAGGTGGTTTAGGAGCCAGAAGGACCAGCCTGATCAGATTGGTCTACAACAGAACCCTAGTCCTATACGGGCTCCACTGAGCACGTTAGTTGGTGACACTAGGTAGTGTCTGTGAAAGTCGGAAATAAGGGAGGGGTCCAGAATGAGCTTGGCTAGGACCCAAACCATTCTTTTGGTTCATACCTCTCCCAGTCAACCAGATATTA
>JAAGKR010012634.1:2500-15954 GCA_011419295.1 Clarias macrocephalus
TCGCCCTCGGCTCGTTCATTACTGACGATCTCATCATTCTGATCTATACACTTTTTTTTTTCACTAATACACATTTTTATAATTTTCTTTTAATTTTGTGAAGCTGCGATAAGACAATCTATCACCGTTGTTAAAAGCGTATACAAATAGAATTGAGCTGAATTGAATTTCACCATGTCGCCTCTACACTGGGATCAGTTAAAAGAACCGTGGTAAGGAAATGATGTCATAAGAATAGGACAACCTTAAGAAGGTCATTAATTGATGTACGAAGTGCACTCTCACAGTGACTGAGATGGATTTAGATTTGGATCAATCACACTGGTAAGGGACCTGTAGGACATCCAGAAGTGTAAGTGCACTGGTTTTGGTTTTGCGGCTTTACAAAAACCCGGCCTTGTCTGTAAGCTCACCCAAGGGGACCGAGTTCACTGTGAGACAGCGGCAGCACACAAATCGGCAAGTAAAAAAATCACGAGTAACTGCAAAACTAAAGATAAGATCTTGTGGAGTTCCCGTGGTCTGTTTCAGAACTGTGGTCCCGAGTGTGAGACACGTAGATCTGTGGAGTTTCAGAGAAAAAAAAAGAAAAGAAAGAGAGAAATAAATCGGCTTCCCCGGTTTTAACGAATCAGTCCAGGAGCGTCTGTGTGTGTATGTGTGTATGGGAGTGTGAAAGTCCTACACAATATCCCCCCTCACCCTCCTCCTCTCCAGTCAGATCCTTTTCAAAGGTAAAGTGCAGGTTAATTAGGTTTTTTTTTTTTTTACTTTTCTATATTTTGTATACATTTTTTTAAATATATTTTTTGTTGTGGAACAAATCATGTGAGTTTCCACTAATTCTTATGGGGAAATTCATACTGAGACAAAATAACGTCCCAGATTCCCCTCGTGCTTTAAAGCCGCAGAGACAACACTTACATTTTACTGTAAGATTCATTTCCTTAGGCGCGTGTCCAGTTTTTGGCCACTTGATGGCAGTGTTGGGAAAGTGGACAGGTTTAGTCAAATGGATTGGTACGCTTTATAATGTATATTGGTGTTAAAGGTAGAAGACTCACTTTGTCAGACTTGAGAACAAATCTGACTCTGAACGTGCTCCTGAAACTGAACTCGTTCGTAAGTAAGGGACTACTTTTATAAAATGATTGTGAATTGAGCTGCCTTGGAGATGTGGATTTTTGGGTGAAAAACAGCACAGGCAGGGACGGGTCAAATCTCACACCCTCAGCACTGAGCTCCTGAAGGATGACGAGGAGCCGCTTCACATGGGAAAACGCCCATGGTCGAACTGACTGGGTCAGATGGAAAGATGCAACCCTCATGCACGGGTGATTCTCACAAAACCATTTAAAACACCACGGCGCTAATGATTTTAAATATAAAATGTGTCATTTAGTAATATTAAAAGGGCATCAGAATAAGGACAATACTGCTCTCTACCTTGCACAATGTCTCATTTCAACATGAAGATTGATTATTTTTCTATTTTACGGCATTTTCTGCTGAACTTCTCATTAGCACAATGCGTCCGGCTGTTGGTTGAATATGTGTTACGTTGTAATTTAAACAAATCAACATAAAATGAATAAAATAATAATACATTGAAGTTCTACTAGATCTAGGAAAATAATTAGCAGAATATTTATTTATTATAATCATTTTTAAAAAAGTAGGAAAATGACATAGTGGTAATGAGAACTCATGTTTCGGGAATGAGAATTTAAGCATATTGTGTATAATTTTTAAATATCTCTTGTAAATTTTATACGAATTTAAATTGTACTAACTATAGATATTTTGCTTTATGACATTATGATGTTGACAGTCAGCAAGTGAGGAAAAAAAAAAAAAGCTTTAGCAGCTCGTCCCTGTCTTTTGCTTCGACAACACTCAGCTTCACCCACCAGCTTCATATCCTCATTTATTACATCCATGCATCTCCTCTTTGACCTTCTCCTCTGCCTCCTGCCTGGCAGCTCTCCATGTCCAACATTCTCCTACCAATATACTCACCGTCCCTCCTCTGAACATGTCCAAACTATCTTAATCTGTCCCTCAAATGTCCAACAGGAGCTGTCCCTCTGATGTACTCGTTCCTAATCCTGTCCAACTGAGTCCTTCCCAAAGAGAACCTCAACATCTTCAGCTCGGCTCCCTCCAGCTCTGTCTCCTGTCTCCTCAGGGACACTGTCTCTAAACCAGACAGCATGGCCGGTCTCACCATGGTACATCTTCCCCTTAATCCTCACTAATATTTTCACACAGAACTCTCGAAACCTGTCTCCACCCGTGCAAACCTGCCTGCACTCGCGTCTTTACCTCTTTTCCACTCTCTCCAATCCCCTGGACTGTTGACCCCAAGGACTTAATCTCCTGTACCTTCTTCACCTCTTCACCCTGTATACTTACTGTTCCACTTCCGTCCCTTTCATTGTACAACTGCTGTGTAGCAGGTTGTTAAGAATTAATATACATGTGACAAGTTCTGACCAATCAGCATGTGCTATTTGTCCTTGTTGGTCAATTTTTTTTAAGGCCAAGGTAAAATGGTTCATGTTTTCTAGTTACATGTTGAAATGTTGCTGTATTTACTCCTGTTTTCATGTTTGTCTTTCTTTTGGCTTTTGGATTTGAAACACTACACAATAAAACTGTTTTGAACTTGAATGGATGACTATGCAAATATTATGTTATTTTTTGCATTAGCTCAGACCAGCATACTGGCGTCAGTCTAAATCTCAGACCAGCATACTGGCGTCAGTCTAAATCTCAGACCAGCATACTGGCGTCATTTTTTGCATTAGCTCAGACCAGCATACTGGCGTCAGTCTAAATCTCAGACCAGCATACTGGCGTCAGTCTAAATCTCAGACCAGTATATTCATCATTACTGAAATAATTAACCTAATTTCTGAAACCTATACATCATTAATGCAACAGATGTTCATTAGTTAATTTAATTAATAGAGAAATAGTACTTTTAAAAGCATGTGCAGAATCTACAAATTATGTTCTTTCAGGTTTGTCACAGGTTTGGGGACAAACTGCTTGTATTCTGCTTGTACATAGATGTCCGTACAGCAGAGACTTTGACCATCTTCAAATGACGACTCAAGACGCATCTGTTTCTCCAGAACTTGGACTACCCCCCCAAAAAAAAAAAAGAAAAGAAAAGAAAAGAAAAAGAAAACACAACTTCCCAGTTGTGTTTGACTAACAGCACTTATTTTTGACCTAATTAACCCAGTTCAAGTATCTATCCGGTGATGTAAACTGTAAAGCACTTTTTGTAAGTCGCTCTGGATAAGAGCGTCTGCAAAATGCCTAAATGTAAATGTATTCTGTAATGAATTTGGACCAGATTCACATCAGTCTACAGGACGACTCATGATGTGTAACCCTGCTGACTGAAATAAAAATTGTGTTGGAAATCCTAAAAGCTCTAGGAAGACCAGTAGTTCCTACACTGGGTAGAAGGACCAGTCTCATACAGCAAATACAGCTGCAGCCTGGAGGAATGATGCGATTTCTTTCTCCCAGTTGTTTCATTTTATACACAAACTCGCTAACGTGATCTACACTTCGTACATGACGTTCTCACACTCAAGGAGCTGATTCTCTTTATCTGACCCAGACCAGATGTCTTCACCTTATCATTCAGAAGCAACTACAATCGGTTAGTTTCTATCCTATCCTCAGACTCGGCTTCTACAATCCAACAGGCAAGTTTACAATCTTCTACAGTCTATGTGTCACAAATAATACAGAAATCAGAATTAATACCTCAGTAAAATGTGATTTTTCCATTAGTGCGCGCCACTGACCTGAGGCAGGAACTGACACAGATTCCCGACCTGAATGCGGAGCTCCTTTACCGCCTCCTCGACCACCTTCTGACTCGCGTGTTTACCGTTAATCATCCACACACTCTGATTATTCTCCACGGTTATCTCACGATTAATCACCAGGTTTCCAGAAGCTCTGTACCTGACCGACAGAAGCAGATCGACAGACAGACACACAGAATCAGGCAGACAAAGAGTATTTCATACCACATCTCACCACAATATAATGTATATTCTATAATCAGATACTTACAGCTCCACTTCCACTGAGCCTTTAGTGCATCCTCTCTTCACATACAGCCCCACCTGACACACACACACACACACACACACACACACACACACAAAGTGACACAGAGAGGACTAAGTAAGTGAGAGACCAAAACAGGTCATGTGATCATGTATGTAGAAGAGGGTGGATAGCGCTCTCCTCAGTCATGTGACACGAGCAGCGAGTGCAGAACATGCGGGTGGCAGCTTCACGTGTCTCAGAGGAAGCACGTGAAAACTTCAGCTTTACTTTTTTGCAGCTGGTATTTGATGGGCGAGGCCTGCATAGTGGGCGGGAACTTGACAATACAAAATAAAACAAAAAATGGAAAATATTCTTGGGAAGAAGTATTCTGTGTAAAGAGGATTTGAGCCAGTTTTCCTGCAATGTCAAAGTCGTGCACAAACATGAAGAAACACTAGCAAATCTAAGTAAAGGTACTGTATAAATAAACAGTGTGTGTGTGTGTGTGTGTGTGTGTGTGTGTGTGAGATGACTTGCCTTATCCCCACGTCCTAGCACCGCCGTTTTCCCCGCCAGCCCCAGACAGATAGCACACACAATACTGGACTTGCCGGTTCCGTTCGCTCCCACAATCATGTTCAGGTTCGGACCGGGAAACACTTCCGAGTGATCGTACGTACTGCGAATAAACACAACATGTCTGATTGTACATCTTACAGCTCTGAAACATTACTGCATCACTACGGCGAAGTGTTTAATCTCCTCCTGAGGTCTGTGTTTAAACTTCCTAAATTATCATCCTTCCCACATAAATCAGGGTTTCTCTATTAACGGTTCTGGAGGCGGGGCTAAGAATTAACAGAGGAACTGATGTCATTGTAAGATCCAGAGTGTGTGCTAAAGCTAACGATTTATCATAACTGATGAATGAATGGTGGTTGTCATAGAAACGTCATATTTCCACAGATTCAACGTCTGTTAAATACACCAATAATTATGTTACAATGTAGCGATAATCCTATCTGTTGTATGATCTGGTTTATTTTATACAACAGATAGGATTATATTCCACTGTACAGACACTTTAAACAAACTAGCTTTTAAAACTATTTTTATATATTTTTGACCAAATTACACATTGAAGTACAAACTAAATTATGTAAAATTAACTAAAGATATATGTATATTACCTTAGTATTAGTATATAATATAGAAAGATTAAACTGTTTTATAAATAACACAAACGAATGCTCTGATTCAATAGGAATTGCATTTCTGAGGGGATATTTTCCCACCCGTATTCTGCGCCACTAGCTGACGAGCCAATCAGAGCGCAGCATGTCTGAGGCGGGCTGTCCGGAAGATAGGTGGGAAATAAATACCGCCTGCTAAGCAGCTAGCCACTTACAGGAAGTTGTGCATAGTAATGCGGAGAATCGAGCCCTCCACAAAGCGCTGTGCGCTCTGCTCCCCCAGCTCAGGGTCTGCGCCGCACGCTAACGTGCTCGGACTCTTCTGTGAATTTGTTAAAATATGACTTATTCGCTTTCTTTTCCCGTAGAACGCCATGACTGTGTGTGTGTGTGTGTGTGTCTGTCTCGCGCTGTGTTTACTGCTTTCGTTCCCGCCGTACTGCAGACACGGCCGCCTCTGATTGGCTCTCATTCACAGCGTGATACAGGAAGCGGTGACGTCATAGCGAGGCTGCGCCTCCGTTCGGTAAAGATGAGTAAAGATTCGGCCATGTCCACACGTAACCGGCTATTTTTAAAAACGAAGATTTTTCTTAGTCGTTTTTAACAATAATTTTGTCCACAGGACTTAGGGTTTAAAATATCTTTGTCCTCATGAAAACACAAAACGACCTGCTACGTGCTGTTAGGAGCCTCCTTAATCAACAGCGGGCCAATCAGAAGCCTCGACACAACGTCATCACCTGCTGCGCTCTGTACAAGTCCGACCGGGTCTCGTCCGAACCCGGTCTGTGTGTGTCGTCAGAGTTCTGTACAGTGTGTAACAGCAGTGAGCTCAGTAACACATTCAGGCCCCTCTGTTCATTAATGTAACGTGTGAGTAACTGTGTGTGTGTGTGTGTGTGTGTGTGTGTCTGTCTGTGTGTGTGTGTCTCTGTGTGTGTGTGTCTCTGTGTGTGTGTGTCTCTGTGTGTGTGTGTCTGTCTGTGTGTGTGTCTGTCTGTGTGTGTGTCTCTGTGTGTGTGTCTGTGTGTGTGTGTGTCTGTGTGTGTGTGTGTGTCTGTGTGTGTGTCTCTCTGTGTGTGTGTGTCTCTGTGTGTGTGTGTGTGTGTCTGTCTGTGTGTGTGTGTCTCTGTGTGTGTGTGTCTGTGTGTGTGTCTGTGTCTGTGTGTGTGTGTGTGTCTGTGTGTGTGTGTGTCTCTGTGTGTGTGTGTCTCTGTGTGTGTGTGTGTCTGTGTGTGTGTGTGTCTGTCTGTGTGTGTGTGTCTCTGTGTGTGTGTGTCTGTGTGTGTGTGTGTGTCTGTGTGTGTGTGTGTGTGTCTGTGTGTGTGTGTGTGTCTGTGTGTGTGTGTGTGTCTGTGTGTGTGTGTGTGTCTGTGTGTGTCTGTGTGTGTGTCTGTCTGTGTGTCTGTGTGTGTGTGTGTATCTGTGTGTGTGTGTGTGTCTGTCTGTGTGTGTGTGTGTCTGTCTGTGTGTGTGTGTGTCTGTCTGTGTGTGTGTGTGTCTGTGTGTGTGTGTGTGTCTGTGTGTGTGTGTGTGTGTGTGTGTGTGTGTCTGTCTGTCTGTGTGTGTCTGTCTGTGTGTGTGTGTGTGTCTGTCTGTGTGTGTGTGTCTGTCTGTGTGTGTGTGTCTGTCTGTGTCTGTCTGTGTACACGCATGTAAAAAGTCCAGTACGCAACGTTAACACAGTCACTGGTTTACTGTACGTACGTCCACTATTGCACAACATATCCTCATAAACAAAGCTGACGTCAAATCAAGGAGACGAGCACAGAGACGATGACATCATCCGCACAAGGTGACGTCACAACAAGCCGAAATCTCCGTTTCCCCTCCACACAGCACCACTGAAAACGGCGTTATGGAAGATCTTCACTTTGGCCGGAGTTTATCAAAAAGCTCAGCTTTCAACGACCAAAACCGCATTTGCGTGTGAACGAAAGGCGAAAATCTCCGTTTTTAAAAATCCCAGGCTACGTGTGGACACGGCCGAAGTTTTGTCTTAAAACGACTCCGGCGTGTTAAAATTCATATCTATTGGTGCAGGTGTTTGTTTACATTAAGACAGTAGCGCATTAGTAGATTATTTTAAAGTAGATGATTAAATTCACACATAACTGTTCATAACATCACTTTTACTCCACATTTAGATTCACTGATGGTGCAGATTAAACTTCAGCCAGAGATCTGAGGACTGCAGGAGATTCAGTCAATTCAAATACCTTCATACAGAATCTGGACAGACAGATGGACATTTTTATCTGAGACTGGTTTCTGGTCCTACAGTGAATTAAATGTAAATATATCATTAGAAGAGCGAGTTCTGACCGACGTAACGACAAAACCTTTCTTTTATTTATATAGATTGTTATTATATGATGAATGTATTGAATGTCTCAGAAAACAAATCTCCAGGTCTGACAGGGAAATTTTATTAAAAAAAAAAAAAAAAAACCTTTACTTCTAACCTCACACCGTTTCTCAAGAATCCATTTAAAGAGACGAAATTCCTCCTTTCAAATTAAAACGAGGATTAATTACATTACAGAGCACCTGGAAAGGATTCACAGTGCTTCACTTTTGCCACATTTTGTTGTTACAGCCTTATTCCAAAATGGATTAAATTAATTATTTTCCTCAAAATTCGTAAATGGAAAAAGTTAGGAAGCACCTTTGGCACCAATTACAGCCTCAGCCTCAAGTCTTTTTCAGTATGATGCTACAAGATGATTGTTCTCCTGGAATAACAACCAATTGAGTTGTAGAAACATCTCAAGGATGATCCAATGGAAACAGGATGCACCTGAGCTCAATTTTGAGTGTCAAGCAAAGGGTGTGATTACTTATGTACATGTTCTGTAAAATAACAATGTGGAAAAAGTGAAGTGCTGTGAATCATCTGGATGATCTGTAATTATCAAATACAACTGGAGACCTGTTAGTCTCCTTTACAATGACAGAAAATCATTTGCTCTGATATTGACTAGAAGACAGAAACAAGACTTATAATATGGTATATACAGTATATATAGTATATTACTGTATATATAATATAAAAAGCAAATAATAGAATAATAGACCAATCCGGATTCATGCAACAAAAAAGCTCTACATTGTTAATGATATTCCTTTGATATTAGATATGATTGATTAGAATGACCTGCTTCCTGATGAGAGGTTTATTTTTATGTATATATTTTTATAAAGCCTTAAGCACAATCAAACGCTGAGTGTATTTTTAAAACTATAGATGCCGTCAGTTTTGGGAAAAACTTTCAAAATGCTGGTTTTAAACCAGTGGTTGTTCCAGTTGTTCCATTGAGTTACCTTAAGGAGTCTCTGGAAGATTTCCTGTAGCATTGGACAGGACGTCCTGCGTCCCTGCTTCTCTTTCTGTTCATAACTCAAACAGTGGCTTTTCATCTAAAAAAAACATCAACACAAATCTCGGGAATAAACGCTGTGGAATTCAATTCATCTCAGTTGGCAGACGATACACGAGTTCCAACATCTGTTACTTGTGTCAATGATTTCACTCATGTGTCTGGATTCAAGAGAAAATTGGACAAATCTGTCCTATTTCCTTTGAAAACTTCACAACTATCGATTATTTTGGGATCCCAATTAAAGTAAAGGTCACATATACAGGAACTATTATTTGTAAGAATGTGGAACAACAAAATAATATTAATTTTGATCCTATTATTGAAAAAAAGAAGAAGAAAAAAACAGACAGAAAAGAGAACATCATGGAATTCGCAGGGGTGTCCAAACATTTGAGTGGTAGTGTAAATCTTACAGTTCAGTTTTTTTTTTATTTCATTTTCCGTTTTTACTTTTTTTCCCCTTCATAAGGTCTCTGTTATAGTCAATATATTTGGACAATAAATATAATATTCTGTCCAGTGTTTCAAAACATCACAGTGAAAATTCCCAAATGTTATTGTAGTTCTATCAGAGCTGTTAGACGTGGGACTCGCAGGACACGTGAGCGATTCCTTCTCCTTAAACTGACCCTGAAATCAAAGACAAATCAAATCAAGTGCTTTTTCTCGGTGTGCCTTAGTCTTATATGTATTGATGCAGTATTTTCTGATGACTCATCCTGTACTCATCTTGTGTTCATCCTATCAAATGCCCTATATGATATACAAGTCCCGCCCCCAGGGGGACGCGTTTGCTCTGCTGCGGTTTCAGTCCGGAACATCGCCTGAATGTTTGAGGTTCAGTTGAGTAGAAGAGAAGCAGAAGCCACTCAGGCCTGTGAGAGGAAAAGTGCACTTTTAAGAGCTTTACAGCTTTTTGTTCTAACAGAAAACACATGCGGATGGAGAGGAATCGGTGTCATTTTTTTCCACTGTGTCAGTCTCAGAGAAAAAAATGTTATGTAACACTCAGCATCCTGTGAACACAAAGCGTTTGTCTTCCTGTCTGGAATGATTTTTATAAAGTCCTTCAACCTCCATCATACAAAGTTGATGCTGTCTAAATCAAGCAACACAATAAACCTGTGTGTGTGTGTGTATGTGTGTGTGTGTGTGTGTGTGTGTGTGTGTGTGTGTGTGTGTGTGTGTGTGTGTGTGTGGCAAGCACGTGTGTGATCTAACTCCTATTAGATGTCTAATATCAAAACATCATAAAAGTCCACAAGTGGTGCAGTGAGGACAGAGATGACGAGGAGGTGAAGCAAAAAGTATCAAAACTCTTTCAAAAATATTTGAGTACAACAATTTACAACATTTTATCAATGTACTGTATAAAAGCAATGTCTGTTTCTCATTTAATATTTCATGTCTATACAGATATAATTGAGCCATTTTCAAAAAGAGATTCTCATGCAGCACAATAAAAACACCTTCGCCAGGCCTGTGGAGTTTTTTTGCATCTTCATTTTATTAAAAAATGAAAAGAAAGTAGATTTGTGTGTGAGGCTGAAAGGTGTTACTGCGCAGGACTGCAGGGGGAACACACACACACACACACACACACACACACACACACACACACACACACACACACACACACACACACACCGGAGACCAGACTGATAACCTGCATGATTTCCGCCCAGTCTTACTATCGCAATATTGCTTTTGTAGAATGTACCTTAAAGCGCAGGTTAAATGTAATAAAGCTGTTTTGTAGATATAAAAGTTTTCCAGGTGTTTATAAATTCTTCCCACGTTCCGTACATGTTTATTTCTTCCCTTTTGAGTTTCATTTTAATCAGATCGGACTAACCTAAAGGTTAAAGGTGAAGTCATTGACCCCCATCTGTGAAAGTAAACAGAGAGACAAAAGCTCCATTACATTCTGCTCCATGTGTGACGTGAACCTCAACACTAGTCATGTGACTTCTTTCATGTAGAATGCATTAATAGCAGCGCTCGTTGTTGCAAAGCAGCTTCACAGGAATAAACGTTTCTGGGTGCAAATTTTAAAAAGTAGGACACACACATGCGAACGTCCCACCCCTCCTACCCTGGAGCACGCGGCCCCTGTGCTTACCAGCCGTTTACTGGAATGCATTTTATTTAGAAACTACAGAGACGCTGTTAGAAAATAACTGAACCCAGAAGTTGAAAGAATAAAATTATAATAATGATGTAATATAAAAAGGTGTGTGAAGTACCTTCGCAGGGTCCCTTCTGAAATGTAATATCATCAATGGCAGCGTCACTGAGTATAGATGGTCCTCGGGTGGCTTCAAATACAATCTGAATAAACAGATCTGGGGTTAAGTATAGAAATAACTCCAGCTCCAGGTGAATCAGGTGAATTCTGGGTTCTCCTACGTACCTGGTGCTGAAGGTCAGACTGATAGGTCACTGACGCTCTCATCCAGGAGACGCCCTGGGGTCCAGTCCTCTCCCACAGCACCACGTCTCCAGTCTCCAGCACCGAGCGCAGAAGAACTCTCAGAGAACCTGTTCCAGAACCATACATGTGGTAGAAGAACAGCAGGCACTGAGCTGCCCTGGAACCACGCAGGGGGCGGGACAGGAGGCGGGCAGTGTGACCTGGCAGCATCAGGGACGCCTCGATGTACAAATAATGACCTTAAAGATAACAGAGACGGAGACAAGTCTGAAACACACACACACACACACACACACACACACAATGTTTGTAGTCATGTTTGTTATCTAGTCAGTGGGGAGGAAGTGGAACAAACCCATTCCAGTGGTGTGGTCTCCTGCAGGTCCAGTGTAGGAGGTCGGTGTTGGTCCTCTGAGCCGAACCCAGTCCGCGATGTCACGCTTCTTTTCCTGAGTGAATCCACAAAGTCCGGTCTCAAAGTTACAGTGTGAAGGATCTGACAGAGGAGAACCTGGAGCACAGAACCGCATGACTTCATTACTGCACTGACCGGAGGAATCAAAATAATACTGTACTTCTACATTTTACTCCTAATGTATACATTTTAAACTTTACTTAAAAAATTTCTTTGTACCATCTCTTCTTGTATATGACTGATTCAACCAAATCCGATTTGCTCAAGAGCAATTTGTTCTAATATTAGAATAAAATGAGTTATATTTATAAAAAAAACTCAAACGAGAAAAGTGACCAGGCTTTGTTGGATGGGTATAAAAGCTAGTCCTGCCCATAGCCCCGCCCCTAAATCACACCCTGAACTCTAAGCATAAACTTCTGAACTTGTATAAATATTTATAAATGTGACTTTGAAGTTAAATAATTTACAGACATTACAGACAGACCCCTGCCCTCCCCGTCGCCCCCCCAGAAGGAAATGATACTAGGACCCTTTTTGTGGACTTTTGTTCTTCCTTCCACACCATCGTCCCGGCCCTGCTGGAGGACAAGCTCTACCAACTCAGCGTGCATGTGTCTCACAGACTTCCTGACAGACAGGAAGTGGTGTGTGAAGCAGGGGAACACATCTCCCACCCCCTCACCATCAGCACTGGCTGTCCACAGGGCTGTGATCTTCCTCCTCTACTCTTCTCCTGTACACAAACAGCTGCACCTCCAGTACACTCTGTTCTTCAAATCCCTCCACTTCCTGTGCACCATCATCACCCAGAGGCTCAAAGCAGGAGTGTAACAACTGCTCAAGAACTTCAACCTGCCGGTGACTTCTACTACTACTGCCACAGAAATTTAATAAAATGCAGTAACATCAGTCAGCTCAGGTTTTGTTCTCACGTCCCTAAATTTGATATCAGCAGAAACACTAAGGTTAAGTTCATACTCTCTAATCTGGTCTTGTCCCGGTCTGTCTGCACATTCCACCATAAATAAGAGGCATGACGTATTCAGTGGTGTTTGACATTTGAACTGAATAAAACCAGGTACAATGGAACCTCGGATTGAGAGTAACACGGTTTGCAAGTGTCCCACAAGATGAGCAAAGATTTTTACTAAATTTTGATTTGGAAAGTGAACAAGTCTTGGTTTACGTATCATGTATCACGCATGTAGGTAGAAAAGGTAGTAGGAATTAAGGGAACTGCCCTCTTGTGGCTCAGATCCTATTTGACTGATCGTTATCAGTTTGTAGATTTAGATGGTGACCATTCCTCATGTTCTCAAGTGGAGTTTGGTGTTCCACAGGGCTCAGTTTTAGGCCCACTGCTTTTTTCCCTTTACATGCTTCCTCTGGGCAACATAATTCGTAAACATGGTATTAGTTTTCATTGTTATGCTGATGACACACAATTATATGTCTCAGCAAAACCAGATGAGAAAAACCAGTTTGCTAAAATTGAGCAGTGTGCGCAGGACATAAGAGATCGGATGTTAATTAATTTTCTTCTGCTTAATCCTGATAAGACAGAAGTTCTGGTCATAGGACCACAAGTAGCTAGAAGTAGGCTTTCTGATCACACTGTAACTTTAGATGCCTTTCTGTTCCATCAAGTGCAACAGTAAAAGACCTCGGTGTGATTATAGATTCTAGCCTTTGAAGCACATGTAGATAATATTACCAGGATAGCTTTCTTTCACCTTAGAAATATTGCTAAGATAAGAAACATATTGGCACTAAATGATGCAGAAAAATTAGTTCATGCCTTTATCACCTCTAGGTTGGACTATTGTGACGCCTTACTGTCTGGTTGTTCAACTAGGTGTATAAACAAGCTTCAGTTGGTGCAGAATGCAGCAGCGAGGGTCCTCACTAGAACCAGAAGATACGAGCACATCACCCCT
>JAAGKR010012635.1:0-15953 GCA_011419295.1 Clarias macrocephalus
GTTTACTGACCATGGTATTACTGGGCTCAATTGGCCTGCCAACTCTCCTGACCTGAACCCCGTAGAGAATCTGTGGGATATTGTGAAGAGAAAGTTGACAGACGCAAGACCCGACACTCTGGATGAGCTTAAGGCCGCTATCGAAGCATCCTGGGCCTCCATAACACCTCAGCAGTGCCACAGGCTGGTTGCCTCCATGCCACGCCGCACTGAAGCCGTCATTTCTGCAAAAGGATTCCCGACCAAGTACTGAGTGCATAACTGAACATAATTATTTGAAGGTTGACTTTTTTTTGTATTAAAAACACTTTTCTTTTATTGGTCAGATGAAATATGCTAATTTTTTGAGATAGGAATTTTGGGTTTTCATGAGCTGTAGGCCAAAATCATCAATATTAAAACAATAAAAGGCTTCAACTACTTCAAGTTGTGTGTAATGAATCTAAAATATATGAAAGTCTATACAGAAAATAGTGAACTTATATATAAGATTATATATATATATATATTAGCTGAAATACATTTAAAATGCCTTCAATTAGAAATACCTTTTATTATTTTGTACGTTTGAGTATTACGCCATTGTTTGGTAATCGGAGAGTGAATCCCAGATGAGAAATCATAGCAGTAATCATCTAAAGATTAGGTTTTGTCCCAAAACTTGCCAGGCTTTTGTTTGTCTTTGGTGAGAATTTTGCCAGCTTGTAGGTGCGTTACGGTCGTTTCTACAGTATGTCTGACCGCACACTCTGTCTATACACGGTAAACTATTCCGTTGATTGGCTCTGTTGAATGCAACTTTGCATTCCTGCAAAGATTAAATAAAATATCAAGTGTAACCAACACAGTGTGAAAACAGTTCATCCAAAGATGTTTAAACTCGTACAAGCTAAGTGTCACTTGGTGAATGTCATGGTCTGATTTTATAGCGAGGTATTATAGCAAAAGGGACATCAACTTAACCTTTTCAGGTTAAAATCTGATATCAGCTTTCGAAATGTCAAAACGCACTTGTCCCCAGAGGCTGTTGACTGGAGGATAAAAGATCAACAGAAACGATCCACACCTCCACCGTCTATGTTTCTGATTGGATTTTAATGTAGTTCACCATCATGTCACTATTACCAAAAAACAAATCCATAAAAAAAATAAAATAAATAAATAAATAAAAATTGCGAACGCCAGCGTTTAGACCACGTGTGCTTAAACCTTCCTACGTCAGGCAGAACACGGCATGGTTTTCGCTTCCCGTCATTCGACATGTCTTCCAGGCTAAATGGTTTTTGACTGATCTCCACTCAGGCATCAGTAAGTGCCTATCCAATTTCTAATCCAAGCCGCTGCAGGCCGCTGCTGACCGCCTGTCCGTCATATCGTTGTGGGGAAAGAGGCGAAGGTCAGAAAACTCAGCTAAATAGGGAAGATGACAGCGGTGCCAACTGATATCAGAGACAATGTGTGGCCTCATACATTCAGGTCTGTTCAATAAGCCAAAGGGTTTGTCACCGAGACCTGCTTTTATTTGATCCATTATTAAAAGCTAATAAAACCTTTCTCAGGTGATTTTGACTTTGTGACAAAGTAATTTCCTAGTGTTTGGAGCCGAGTGTCCACATATGAAATTGCGATATATCTAATATATCTATTCAGACCGCATTTGCTCTGTTGTTGTGATGTCACTCAGATGGTATTAGTTTGGAATAAAGGAGTCTGGTTTAAGAGGCATGACTCGAATTTTTTAATTTTTTTTTTTTTTTTTAATATTTGGTCTATTTGTATCAATTTTTGTCTGCTATATTTATGACAGAAAATCACAGGGTTGTTAACACCTGGTTGTATATCTAAATATTTAAGCCTTTTATAAATCACTCATTAACTCATCTTCTATACCGCTTTCTCCTGTAGCCGCGGGGGCTAAGAGCCTATCACAGGAGACGTAGGGTACACCCTGAATGGGTTGCCAATCCATTGCAGGGCACACACACACACACACACACACACACACACACACACACACACACACACACACACACACACACACACACACACACACGCCAATTAGCTTAATCTGCATGTCTTTCGACTGTTGACTGAGTACCCGGAGGAAACCCACCAATCACGGTCAGAACATGCAAACTCCATGAACACAGACCCAAAGTGGGACCGTGGAGGTGCGAGGTGACAGGAGCTACCCACTACGCCACTGTCTTTTATACTGTATATGGAAGTTTTTACAGACACAGTATGGCAAAATTATAAATCCTTATATATCTTATATATAGATAATTACCATTATATATATAATTGCCATTATGAATTGAATTTCTACCCTATCAACCAATAACTTTTGTTTTGCATGCAGTGTTAACTTTGACAACCCACCTGTAATGTAACCTGAAGTTAGCTACCCTTACTAGCCAGGCTACGGCTTTCTGCGATTCTTTCAGTGAACACCGGGTTACCATCCAGTTTCCAGTCCTCTTCTCCTTCCTACAACTTTATTTTCACATTTTCTCTGTCACAAAAACTGATCGCTGTTGTTCTAAAACACTTTGACTAGCTTGAACATTCAACGGCACTTACTGTAGCGATCATACATGGGCTTCACGTGCACAGCTGGTGTGTGTGTGTGTGTGTGTGTGTGTGTGTGTGTGTGTGTGTGTGTGTGTGTGTGTGTGTGTGTGTGTGCGTGCGCGCTGTAGCAGGCCATGACAAATAAGTCAGTGTATGAGGAAACAACGGATTATGCTGTTAGAAGTGTTTAAATAAGATTTTAGCTGCAGGTAAATGGTATGTCTGTTTATTATTAATTATTAATGATTAATCTATTATTGATAGTTCATATTTTTAGCTAAGAAAATTAAAGACCTTGTTTGAAAAGATATATATTGAATATAATAAAAAAATTATCTTGACATCTTTGAATGTTGCCAACACTTTATTGTTTTAATAATAATAATAATAATAATAATAATAATAATAATAATAATAATAATAATAATAATAGAAAAGTGCTTATACTGCATTTCAAAGCTTGTATATGGAGAGAGAGAGAGAGAGAGAGAGAGAGAGAGAGAGAGAAATTAATGTAATTGCAGTCCCATAAGCACCAGAATCATTCTCCTACACAAAGCTCTAAACACTACACAACTAACCATACGCTTTGCACATGAAACTGATGCCCCAGTAGGCAGGATAGAAGGATTTGATTGACACAAATGACCTTATGAGTCACCGCATCGCAAGAGAGGAGCATGCTTGTTTCTGTGTGTGTGTGTGTGTGTGTGTGTGTGTGTGTGTGTGTGTGTGTGTGTGTATGTGTGTATGTGTGTATGTGTGTATGTGTGTATGTGTGTGTGTGTGTGTGTGTGCGTGCGTGCGTGCGTGTGCGCGTGTGTGTGTGTAACCTGACATCAAATTTGTCCGCAAACTGAGAACACTTGCATCTGTTGTCTGTCGGCAGATGAGATCGTCGAGTCCTCTGGCGCTAGACGTGAAGATTTTAGGAGCGTAAAATAGTTCACAGTAACAGACGTGCTCAACTGATGCATGTCTAATTCTCAATTCAGTGTGCCAGGTTCCCTAAGCAAAGTTTAACACAGGTCTCGCACACTGCGACTTATCATTCCACACCTTTCTGCTTTATATTTGAACAGACACACATATGCTCAATTATCATACACTAATAAAATCACACTGTTTAAAACAAAGCAGTGGATCCTGAGCCCCGGACAGGGACATTCTATACACTTCCAACAGTTCCAACAAGGAAGAACCACAAATGGATGTGGTTGTCAGGTGTCCACATACTTTTGGTATACATTCCTGTCCCTCCGGATTTCAGGGGTAGCTCAGTGGTTTAGACACGGTCCACAAGGTCCCAGGTTTGAACCCCACCAAGTTGGGCCCTTGAGCAAGGCCCCTAAGTCGACTCCAAGCCTCCATTAAAGAAAATGTGGCCTTCTTTAAAGCCAGTAAAAAATATATATATATAATAAAAAATGACTGGCGCTGCATCTTATCATGTACTGTGCTCAATTGGTTTTACACTTTTATTCACCAGTCCTGGTTTGACTTACAGTAAACCTCTATGATATTTCCATTTATGTAAAACGTATTTTTATTTAGCAGTGCACATGAATCGTAAATATACAGTAGGCCCAGCTGAAATTAAAAGCTCATTGCCATGGTTGCATAATATCAGGTGCATCGAATTAAAATTTAAGATCTTGTAAAAAACAGATACTTGCCAGCCAATCAGAAAAGAGTATTCTGTCTGGCCATGCAGAATTGAATCAGTCGTGGTAGTAATCAATAAGCGGTTGGTGTGATTGTTGCAACCCAAAAAGAATTTGTTATGCCAGTCTTACCATGCAGAGATAAAAGAGTGCGATGTAAACAGCACATACAGCATCCACTTACTTTATCCAAAGGCACACACTCAGTAAACATAGCTAGCGCTACCTTAACATTGTCGACGTTAGCTTTCTGAAATAGTTCCCGAGAGAAATCTTTCAAATATGCGATATAAAGAGTCCTTTTGCAGAAAGCTGAAACATTACCAGTACATTTTTATTATTATTATTATTATTATTATTATTATTATTATTATTATTATTCAGTAATAAGCTAAAGCGTTTCTTCACTGAATTTCACTGGGTGTCATTCGCTTTTCTGCTCCTTTCTATTCCAAGCTGCACAAAGTGAGGTGTACATGACTTATTGATCGCTCCTCTGCCCTCAGAGTCATTACAAGTCACTGGTGAGTGATTGTGAAAAAGGCTGTCTCTGTTAATTGAACTCTGCGGTCAAGAAGCAGATGCACTGGAGGAAAAGTGGAGGAAGAAGTAAAGGAACGGCGATGCTTTTGGCTTTAAAAGGAAATGCTGATGTGAGTGGAGGACGAAAAAAAAAAGAAAAAAAGGAAAAAAAGGAAAAGGAAAAAAAAAAAGCATGGAAGACAGAGGCAGAGAGGAAAAAACAAACAAACCAAAAAAAAAAAAAACAATTAATTTGCATGTATTTATTTGATGCTTTCATTATAATCGACTTACAACTAAGGCAGGATCTGATCCAAGCATCATGGTAATAATGGATCAGACGGCATGATTGGGATTTAGGAGATAGGAAAACCTCACACTATGAAGACCAGTTCATTAATAAACGGAGTTTTCCGTCTGCTCTGCCAGGTCTTTTCATGGGAAATGTGTTCATTCCTGCACAAAAGTTGCCAAAAGTCACCAGATGATGTCATAGATTAATTCGAGTATTTGTTGAATCATGGGCGCTTATTTGCATATCAAAGCATGTTGCATGAAGCAGGAAGGCTTCCTCAATAGCTTTAGAATAGAATGGAGTTTTATTCAAATAGAAAACAACCGATTTATTATTTTTTTGAACAGTTATTTGTCATCTAATTAGATTAGACGCGCTGCACTGCATAAGATTGTTTATATTCAGTATAACCGGGACACATTTTACCGTGTGTGTGTGTGTGTGTGTGTGTGTGTGTGTGTGTGTGTGTGTGTGTGTGTGTGTGTGTGTGCGCGCCACTCGGCTCATATATGTGTTCACCATGTAAAATTCCACCAGTTACTACAGTAGAGTTGACGGCGTCATCGGCAGACACGGCAGATAATCTACGATTTTCAGGAAAACAGCTTTTGACTTCAAATATAAAAGCTTGTCAGATGAAAATAAAAAAGACGACAGCATGTCAATTTCACCAAAAGTATACTTTCACTGGAATGTGCAAATCTATCTGGCTAGACAATGTGCCATGAAGTGAACGGCTTATTCATGATCCATTTTTGCATTTTTGCTAGAGGAGAAAATGATTCACGTCCTCCAGATTCATTTCTCGTTTATAGTCATGTGGTATAAAAGCTATCACACACTCGTGTGGTTATACTGAATATCAGAATGATAGGACGCTCGGTCTCTACACAATATTCAGTATAATCGCACTATTGGTTGATATGAAGTAAGTCGAATTGTTCCCTTACAAGTCAGCTTTAGCGCACCAGAAACACAGAACACACACTGATTCCATTAGTGAAACTAATTAAATACAAAAAGGTTTCTGCGGCTGCTATTCTTCTACTGTGTTTAACACATTATCTGATTACTCACCTCATTAAATAAGAAATTTGATTCTCATTCCCCTGGTCCCGTTTACTCTACACTGATAAGTTATATACATGAACATTTACTAGTCTTATTGATCATTCGGGTCACGAATTGATTAGTAGACTGAAATCAAGCATAGCAATTAAAGATTGCTATATATATATATATAAGTTTCTTCAAATCTGCTTGATTCTTAAAGCGCTGGAGAGTTGAATTCAATCTAAAGAAACTTGCAGGAACATAAACAATAGCACCCTTATATATATATATATTGTATGCCATCACAGTCAATAGAGATCTATAACGAGATTTCTTCCATGAGGTACAGCTACTAAGACGAAACTTTAATTTAGCTTCTGTGTATATTTGACATAACTGTTAACTTCTTTCTGATCACCTTCCTTATTATACCTTTATAGACCTGACCATAAAATACTTCTTAAAGAAATAAGAAAGTCTTATATATGAGCAATGGTAATACGTGAATACAGTATCATGGCACTAGACTTGACAGACACGAAGGAAACGGTTATTAATAGAATAAATTGTTTTTGTTACTTTTTTAATTTACTGAGGTTGACACAGATCAGCTGGAACATTAACACGACCTTCATGTGAAATGAAAAACGTTTGATCTGGAAGGCGACCTTGGGTGACCAGAAAGTCGCCTATATATATATATATATAAAATGCATTATTATTATTATTATTATTATTATTATTATTATTATTACTATTATTATTGATTATCAATGCTGGTGAAAGGAGACACCCAAACCCCCAGACAGAAATGTACCAGAACACCCAGTGCACCGCAGCTTACCACATATTGGGTTTAGCAGACAAGGGCTGTTGGCCTCCAGATTCCCCAGGTCTCAATCTGATTGAACACCCATGGAATGCGTCAGACAAAAAAGCTGAACCATGGAGGCCCCATTCCACAACCCACACCACTGTTAATGCCCAGAACTGCCCAGGCGGCACAATGGGAACAACAACACTTAGGTGGTTTTAATGCCTGTTGGGACCAAACCATCACTTTCAGGGCTCCTTCTCCTTCTCTTCACTGAAGATGACAGATGTTCTTAATAACATTGGTCTTATATCCAGTGTTGTTGTCTTGCTGCAGAATAAATTCGGGGCTAATCAGATGCCTCCCTGATGGTATAAGTATCTGCCTGTACTTCTCAGCATTGAAGACACCACTTTTTTTATTACAATCATTATTGTGCGACTCTACAGTCCTTCAGCAAACAACCTGCCGTCAGATTTTTTTACCCATCGGTCCAGAGCGCCTGCTGCCATTTTTCTGCACTTCAGTCACTAGAGTATGATCCCATGCATAGTTGAGTTGTTTCGCCTTGTTTCCATGTCTGAGGTATGGCTTTTGGTTGGCAAACCTTCATGGAATTCTCCAGCATGTAGATGGGTTGTCCCACTTGGATCCTAATTGGTTTTCCACCAGTTATTTGCTGATGGCACAGCTGGACAATCCAGGTGTGCCATCAGCTGAACTTCCAGTGTCAAAGGAAAGTAAGCATTTTCCCTTGTGCTTATAGTTTGAACAGCACATCTTAAAACCCTTAGTCGGCTTTGAAATCATTGCCTGGGAAAGACCTTGCTGATGTAAGTACTGTATAACTACCTTGTATCTTGTTGCTGTGCTCAGTCTCAACATGGTGTATGACTTGTGACATGAAACCGCCTTCCATGACCTGACCTTAGGAGCAGAGTTTGGTTGTTCCTCACTGAGTTTTAGGACTCCTACATGACGGATTTTGTTTTAGTTAATGATTGTGGTTCAACCTACGTATGAAATTGATGATGCTTGGTATGATTGGTTAATCATATACCTGACTCCAATCCAGATGTTGTGCAAGTGTGCAAGGTTAAGAATTGATGCTGTTTTGAAGCCAAAGATTGGTCACACCAAATACAGATTTTGGTGGATACACAAGGTTGTTCAAGTTTACAAAGTGAAAATAATAATAAAAAAGAAATACACACATTGCCTCAATAATTATTTGCATACACATACTGTACAGTAGCAGTTGACTGATGACATGTTTTTTTTTTTTTTTTTTGGCTAATCCAGTGTTAAACTGCATTACATCATCATTGCTGCTGTAACATGGTGATTTTACATTTTCATTAAATTACGCTTCCACAGTTCAGCTGTGCTCGTTGTTCATATGAACCAAAGCCGATGAAATGAGCCACTTCAACCGCGATTTAACCCCTGGCGGACAGTAAAGTCTAAAGGCCAAGGGTGAGATGTGAGGCGATGGGAATTTGTTCCAGCTTTCAACTCTGCCATGAAATGAACTCATTTCAGTCGAGGTGGCCCGAGATGCTGCTCTGTTCCTCGCAGCTTTTAAATTTTTACTATTTCCTGTTTTCCTCTCTGCCCTATTATTTGATGGACAGCCAACAGAGAGCATTGCAGGCTTTCAGATGTTTGTTTCAGGTGATTTTCAGAAGCACTTTGCCATTAAGTGTGATGTTCCTACATGGTGTGTTTCCTCACATTCTGTGTGCCTCATGATTCCCAAGGTGAATTTTTTTGTTTGTTTGTTTGTCCTCGTTGTGTCATTGATTTGTTCTCCGATTGCTGTCACCTATTCCATGCTTATTTCTAATTACTTTGTCTTTTTAACCCCTGCTGGTTTACAAGATAAAAAAAAAAAAAAAAACGTGAATTTGTGAGCTTTATTCAGTTGTGTCTACTGGTGTATTGACCCATGTAGACCTAGAAAATTAAATAATAGTTACTGGTGTTTGTCAGCTTTCAGTTGTCTTCTATGATAAACAGGTGGACCAAAGGCTTTTTCTGCTTTAAAGGTCCCATATCTTACTATTTCTCTAACAAATGAAACCTCTCTCAGTTTTTGTAATTTTGTTTTTGCAACATGGCATATGACGTCACATTAGGGATAAACACACACACACACACACACACACACACACACACACACACACACACACACACACACACACACACACACACACACTCACACGCTGGAGACCCATCTGACTGTTTCAATGTGATTAAAAGGTAATTTTCGCATAATAACTAACCTCATTATTATTTTTTTTTAATGAGTTATTTATTATAAAAATATAAAAAACATCCTGGTTCAACCCACACGTCAGAAATCAACCCCACCTGTCATCATAGAAGGGACATTTCTGTGCCATTGATATGATTCAGAGACCAAGGGGCACCAGATACATTCCACTGCATGAACCAATTCCAAGTCCTTCAGCTGCACCAAAGCTAATTAGCGTCAGCACTCAAATTATTTCAAGGCTTTTTTATGGTCTTTTGCTTCTCTTCGGAAAAAAAAAAAAAAAAAAAAATCGAAGAAATTCTCAGAGCCTTGAATGTACAGTTAAGGTTTTAACTTCACCAAAGTAATTAAAGATGAACTCTTTGGCATTTCAAGCAAAAAAAAAAAAGAAAAGAAAGAAAAAAAAAAAACGAAAAAGCAAGGGACATTTCTGTGCCTGCAGTAATTAACGTGACTCATTTTAATGACAACAGATTTGGGTGCTGAACTGAAGCAATGAAAGTTATCGGAACACTCCGGAACACCGAACATTGCTTAATTTAATGAACCACTGAAGCATTTCTTCTGTGAATAGTTAATCCTTTCCTCTGACTTGGCCTCGACTCCATTTGCTCTCTTTTTCTTCAATGATTGAGGAGTTTTGCTGGGCCAATTTTGCATGTTCTTAAGCCAAAATCATAGTCTGATTTATTACTTCAACACTTTTTCCTGACTTCCATACTGGATGATTGTTAATGCACCGTCCTGCACAAGGATGCACTTGTAATATTTACAGTACATAAGTACTATATATGTAAGTAAATATGTGAGGAAGCTACAGTAGATCAATGAACATCTAATATCAACATACCAAAGACTCAACATCTTTTATTATTAGATTCAGATTTTTGAGCTTGGATTGGCTCCTAAGGGTCTTCACCCGTTTACTTAAATCAGCATCACACTGACCCACTACATCCTCAAAAACTTTGAGCGAATGCAGTAAAAACCTGTAAGGCTGTTATATTGTCTACTTGATGTTGAACTGTCAGACTTATTTTGGTCATTGGCAAAAATAAATAAATAAATAAACAAATAAATAAATAAATAAATAAATCCTGCTGAGGACATGTAGAACTTATCGAGTATGGCATTGTCCAATTAACGGCAAATTGCCTCATCGGGACTTGGCACAGATACTGGACCCAATTCCTCACACTATCCCTCTGTGAAGAAAAACACTGCACGTGTTTTTATACTATCCCACCAGACCCCCCCAACTACTGTACTGTATGTGACCATGTGCATGATGGAAAATTAATGACAACATGATAGATTGATAGATATATACAGTACAGTATATGATGATATATACATCATAGCCAGTATGCGCATGGTTAGTATGCAATGTTTTACTGTTAAATTATGTTGCAAAACTTGTTTGAGATTAAAGAATGCATATGGCCGTTAAAGGAACGACTGTTTTGTACCCGAGTAATGATAGTGGACTTCATATTAACTTGAACACCTCGCCTGTTTTACTGAACGTCTGCCCAAACAACACAGAATGACTGCAAATCAATACCTGCTATCCGATATCACCCAAAAGAGGATGGGTTCCCTGTGGAGTCTGGTTCCCCTCACGGTTTCTCAAGGAAGTTTTCCCTCGCCAATGTCACCCTCGGCTTGCTCATCAGAGACTCACGATCTGATAATTATTTCCTCACACTTTTAAATATTTGACATTTTCATAGCTGATTTTTCATATGGTGGCTTTAGTGGTTAGCGCTGTCACCATGCACCTCCAGGGTGCTCCAGTCAGGTTCGATTCCCGCCCCTGTGTGTGTTGAGTTTGCATGTTCTCCACCTGCTGGATGAGTGTGTGAATGAGAGTGTGTGTGCCCCGTCTTGTGCCCTACTGTATGTCTCCTGGGAGAGACTCCAGGACCCCCTGTGATCCTAAATACAGGAATACGAGGTATAAACGATGAGTGATTGAATGAATATTGGTAAGCGAAAGGTGCAAAATAGAAAAATAAAAACTATATTGACTTAATTTTTTTTTTAAATCTACTTTCTGATTGCATATTCTTGCAAAAGTTACAATACTGTACCTTGCGACAAGGACAAAGAAATAATGCTCAAGTTTTATAGATGTGTATTAAAGATTTTTGCTAGACTTGTACTGTCCATTTTACATTTACATCATCTGGCAGACACCCTTATCCAGAGCAACTTACATACGTATCTCAATATGCATTTGAGCAGTTAAGGGTTAAAGGCGTTGCTCAAGGGCCCAAGTTGCTCAAGTGAGAACTTTACGGTGGGGGGATTCAACCCTGAGACCTTCCGATCGGTTGTCCTACTGTACACCTACCCCTCCCACTCCTGTATGTATTTGTGCTGGTTTGCAGTATGATTTGACACTGACACTGGATTCAGAGAAGTTCAACAAAAAATTGAGTTAAGTTATCTATAAAAGTTTGTTTTTTTTGGATGTTTGTGCGCTTCTTTTAGACGCCAAACAAGTTAGACCTTTAAGAGTCGACAGAGGTCAGGCTTGAAAGACCAACAGCAGCTATTTAAAGCCAATCAAAATTTTTGAACAGCCATGGGTTGTACTGTACAAATATTTGAAGTCATTTATATATATATATATATATATATTTCTATGCTGTCTAATGAGCTGTGAGTCCTTCTCTCTGACGACTCACTCAGTGGTGCGTCCTTGGCGTTTGGGTTCACACTCTGCAGATTATAACGGTGCTTCCAAATAGAAATTAACATCACAAAGTGGAGCCATACTGCAAGAAAACAAGAGCTATTAATAAAGTACACTAAGCACAATAGTTACTGTATATGTCTGTCTGGTTGGGGTTCTGCAGTAAAATAACCCAAATGTAGCTGAAAGAAGCGCACAACATTTTACAGTATATTAAACAACAAATGTACAGGAGGTGGATAACATCTGAATTGTTAAAGCTTGTAGAAAAATGAGCCAAAACCAAGGACAAAAAAAAAAAGGTGACGTACAAACAGCAAGAAATGAGAAAATCACAAGACGAAAGTGAATTACTGGGAGGAACTGGTGCAATAACACAGAGCATGCACTTCATGTGTATACACTGAGCGTCCTTATAGGCTGTGCCGGTGAGATGACGAACAGGTGTGAGTGTGTGTTCGGTGTTTAGGAAATTGTGGTCAGGAGTTAGAGTCTGTGGTGGCTGATTTTGTTGGTCTTTTGTTCTAGGTGGACACTGATTCAGTCACATCTCAATATAATCAATGTTCTCATACTCAATCCCAATGAGCAAACACTCGTATGAAGTTTTCCTGGCTGTTATTTTCCCAGAACCCAGATGAGGCACATGAACCATTTCACCAATGCCTACGTGATCCATTTCCTGGAAATGAAATTCCCCCCTCACACACACACACACACACACACACACACACACACACACACACACACACACACACACATATACACCCACACGCACACATGAATGCTGGTAGCGGCTGATAATAGTTATCCAAGACCCAGGATGAGAGCACCTCACACTGATAAAGTAGTTTGAAGTGTGTGGAATCTTTGCCCACTGAAACCAAGCAAGCAAATGGATCTCATTTGCAACGTGCATTCTGCCAGCAGCGGCCTATTGTGAAGCAAAATGTACCGTGTAGAATTATCACAAGCAGTCCAGGAAAGTGCAACACTCAATCAGACAGACGGCCATAAACAAAACGCACAGCTCATTTCCCAAAACCTCCTTTTCTGTTCCATACATTACTTTCATTACACCATGGAACAATATATTTGAAATAATAATAATAATAATAATAATAATAATAACAACAATATGCAGTATAAAGATATTAACTATTTAGATGCATTATTGGATTAAATTTGAAATGAAATTTGTGTATGGATTTTCATTCTGTCTACATAATGTATCACTTTCATTGAAATGTAGAGTCAATAAGGGTAAAACTGTATGCTTGAAATACATTCCTAAAATACATAATCTTAAAGTTTTTTTTTTTAATTTTTTTTAGAAAATATATTTTTTGAATATACGCTATTCATGAGATTTTTGTGGAGAATAACAGAACACAGTTATGGCAGTAAAAACTCCCTTTCTCTATTTCTTTATATAATCCCCTGCTGCACTAATGCACTTATCTCAGTGTTCCACTGCTGCTTGGACACCATCGAGGTAGAACGTTTTCTAAGGGCGCCGGAGCCCCAATCAGACTGTCTGCTTCACATCAGGAATGGTGGCCTCCCAGGAACTCCGTTAATGGTGCAAACATGTGGAAATGACTTGGAGCGAGGTCAGGACTATATGGGGTGGGGGGGGGGTGGGGGGGGGGAAATGGGGTGCGTCAGAGACAGATGTGTTGAGAGTCTCATCAGTGTCTCATGGTCCATGGTTTAGAAATGTTGCACAATGCAAATAGGTAAATAATAATAATAATAATAATAATAATAATAATAATAATAATAATAATAATAATAATGTATTATTATTACTAATTATTATTCTCTTAAAAAACACTAAAACACAAATTAAAACTTCAGTTTAAAAACTATGTAATGCAATGCAGTTTTTCTATTTTTACATTTTACATTAGTCAAAAAAGTAAAACAATTGTCTAAGGAGATTTAAAAATTCACAATCATTTACAGTAATGCTCTCAAATGATTTGGAGGGGATTTTCATTTTATATTTTATAAAAATAAAAAAAAAGAGCTTTTAATTGATTGGCCATAAACGTGAACACTACGTATGAAATTATTAATATTTTATTGAACAATGTATTGGTTTTATGTATTTTTTTGCCATACCTGGTTAAACATTGACTTCATCTTTCTTCACTGCTATATCTGTATCTATATCTTGGATAAAGTGCAGTATGATTAATGACTCTACATCCCAATGCCAGATCATTTAAATGAATGTTTATTGGACTGTTTTGGGGATTCAGGGTGTCAGTTACACGGGTGATATGTGAACATAGACGCAATAGAAAGGAATGTAATTTCATAGCTGGTACCACTTTACACATTTGCCCTTGCCCATTAAAGAATCAGTGTGAGAGATGTGGCATTAGTGCAAAGCTCTTTGCGAATGCATTGAAATTTTATTTACTTATTTATTTATACAGTACATACAAGCATTCTGTATTTTTGCTACAGTTCCAATAAATTAGCCGTGTTACATAGAAATCATGCTTATGTAATATACAATGCGTTCTGTTGCCATTTGTGGTCATGGTGAGCTCGGAGTTCTGAAAATCATAGTACGCCTTCATTTTAAGTATAACAACACATAAAAGTACTGTACAAATGCAGCAGCTGCAAACGCAAAATATAACTAAATAATAATAATGTTAATCACGTCAAGCAAATTACTAAAAGGTTGAAAGTCAAAAATGTAATAAATAAATAAATAAATAAATAAATAAATAAATCATCATCGATGGAACCTGGCAGGTAAATTGAGGGACATTCTAGAATCGGATGCTATTTCCTGTCCCATCCATAAAATTTCAAATAATGAACGCACTAAAAATGCTAAAACTTACACACTTCCACTTGTCGTGTATGTTATACTTGCGCTGAGAAAAATCTAAATATAGTTACTCAAAAATTATTATTTTTTTAACTATCAAACAGCTTTCAAGCACAACCTAAATTGGCATTTTTCTCTTGTCCCATGTTCTTATAGTTTTGTTTTTTACCAATAGTACTTATCGACTAAAGTTTTCTCATAATATGTATGAAACTGTTACAGAAATGTGCTGTATTCGTCTGGCGGAGAGAAGACGGTAAATCCTATAAATATATATCAGAAATCACCTCAGATTAGAGCTATTATGAAGACTTTACAGATCATGAGTAGCAGACACATCTTACGATCAACTACTTAAATGTGGTTATTGTATATTATGGAGACCTACAGCATTGTTTTACAGTGTAAAATCAGACCATGGAATTAGAAGGTGTGTCCCAACTTTTGTTTGCCTTCTGGTCCTCCTGATTGGTGGAGACAAATCAATTTTAAATCAAGTTATATTTAATTATTTATATAACCAAGTTTGTCCTTGACCTTAACCATAGGGTTGCGTTCCTCAGCTAGTGTCTGTTCTTAAGAAAAGGTTAACATTAGCATTGACTCGTCACCCTACCACTTGCAACCTTGTTATTGTAATTAGAGTAACAAAAGTTAAAAGAAAAAAGAAATGTGTAATTTATCAATCAATATATTTTTTCCAGAATATGATGCCTTTTTATCACGTATTGCCACCATGCAGCCTAACCATATTAACATTACAAGTACATGGATTATTAACTCAAAATGAATGATCAACTAATTTTGTTGTAAAGTTTTGTTTTTAAGAAAGCTCAAAAAAAAAATTTTTTTTTCCAAAGCATGAGTTTTCCTTTTTTGTTTTTCATTAAATTTTTTTTAATTAAAACTCAAACCACTTATTATTGATACCAAATTGAATGAAACCATGCAGAAAATATTTCGATTGAATTTGTAACACATGTTGAGAAAATAAGGGGGGAAAAAAATCACAACTGCCAGAATGAAGGAGGAGATCTCATTTTTCAGCTAAACTGGATTTTTTAAAAATTATTCCTACTCATTCTCTTAAAACTGTTCATCAAAAAGCTATGAATATATATATATATATATATATATATATATATATATATATATATATATATATATATATATATATATATATATATATATATATAGT
>JAAGKR010012636.1:5589-15951 GCA_011419295.1 Clarias macrocephalus
AAAGCACAAATAAAAGTCTTCTGTCAACAGTAAACCCTCAATGTCACAAAAGACATCGTTAGATCAATGAGAGCGCTGGAGACTGAAATAGTGGAACTCCAGTGTCTAGAGACCAAAGAAAACAGGAAACAGTGAAAACCTGAAAAACAAAAAAGCCCTAATGAACGACCTACTGGGCACTGCAGCACAGGGGGCGCTGGTCCGCTCACGCTATAAACACGCTACTGAAATGGATGCTCCTTCTAAGTTCTTTTTTGGTCTGGAACAAAAAAATGGACAGAAAAGAATCATCCATGCTGTGTGATCAGAGTCAGGGGATCTCGTATCAGAGCCCACTGAGATACGCGAGCAGACACACGGCTTCTACTCGAAGCTGTACAGTAGTGAGTGGTCAGAAGCTCATGCAGTGGAGGAAACCTTCTTAAAAAATCTGCCCTAGCTGTCAGAACAAGCTGCCACTGACATGGTAGCAGAACTGACACTGGCAGAGATCCAGAAGGTTCTCCAAGGCCTGAAGAACGGGCGGGCGCCAGGTATAGACGGTCTCCCTGTAGAGTTCTACAAGGCGTTTTGGTCAGTAATAGGACAGGATGTACTAGAGGTGTTGCAGGACAGCGTGGAAGGAGGAAAGCTCCCGGTGAGCTGCAGGAGGGCTGTCCTGACCTTACTGCCAAAAAAGGGAGACCTGACGCACCTGGGGAACTGGCGCCCGGTATCACTGCTGTGCACTGACTACAAACTGCTCTCAAAAGCATTAGCCTCAAGACTGACAAAGGTACTGGAGCAGATCATCACCACCAGACGTACTGCGTGCCTGGTAGGTCTATCTTTGATAATATACACTTAATCCATGATATTATGGATGTCTCTAGACTCTTGGATTTAAAGACCGGCCTCATTTTACTGGACCAGGAAAAGGCTTTCGACCGGGTTGAACACAAATACCTGTGGAAGGTGCTGGAAAGCTTCAGGTTCAGCCCAGGTTTCACCACGATGATCAAGACATTGTACAGTGACATTGAGAGTGTACTGAAGGTTAATGGTGGCTTATGTGTCCCTTTTAAAGTACACAGAGGTATCAGACAAGGCTGCTCTCTGTCTCATGCTGTATTCTTTAGCAATCGAACCTCTTTTATGTAGACTAAGGGAGCAGCTTTCTGGTTTTAATATCCCTCATTTTAATATTTTAACCTGTCTTTCAGCTTATGCCGATGATCCAGCTGTAATGGTCAACACACAGACAGATGTGGATCTTTTAACTGATGTTTTAGAAGATTTTAAGGTTTTATCATCTGCTAAAATCAACTGGACTAAAAGTGAAGCGATTTTAGCAGGAGAATGGGGAGGCGACCAGCCCACACTACCAGGGGGTTTAACGTGGAAAAAGACTGGTTTTAAATACTTGGGTGTCTCCCTGGGCAGTGCTGAGTTTTTAAACAAAAACTTGGAGGGTATCATAGAAAGTATAAAAGTAAGCAGATTAAACAGATGGAAGTGGCTGGTCCCAAAAATGTCTTACAGAGGACAAGTGCTGGTCATCAACAACCTAGCAGCATCGTCCCTGTGGCATAAACTGGCATGTTTGGACCCATCACCAAACCTGCTAGCAAGCATACAGGCCCTACTGGTAGACTTCTTCTGGGACAAACTGCACTGGCTACCACAAAGTCTTCTTCACCTGCCCAAAGAGGAGGGAGGACAGGGCCTGGTGCAGCTAGCCAGCAGAACAGCAGCCTTCCATCTGCAATTCATCCAGAGACTCCTCACCGTAGCGGGGGATGAAGGATGGAGAGCAGCAGCTTACACACTCCTACGCACGGTGGGAGGCCTCGGACTGGACAGAACTCTGTTTTTAATGGACCCCACAGCACTGGACACCACTGGACTACCAGTATTTTATCACAGACTTTTTAAAATCTGGACCTTTTTAAAAAACAAAACAAAGGAAGCAGAACGTTACACTGGCTGCTGGAGGAGCCACTAGTCTGTGGAGGGCAGCTGGACATTTCTAGTCAAACCACCCCAGCACTATCCAAGACCCTGATCTCCACAGGGATCGTGACACTCCGGCAGCTGGTGAACATCACCGGACCAGACCTGTCTCGAGCAGAGGATTTGGCAGCACAGATGGGACTTCGGTCTCAACGGGTCGCCAACCAACTCCTGCATCGCTGGAGAACCGTCCTAACGTCGGAGGAACGCGTTCAGCTGATGGAACACACAAGTCACCAGACCAGTTCTACAGAAGAGGAACCTTTTCCACAGCTGACGATAACTCCAGACCTAGAGGGTTGTGGCGGCCCCCTCCTGAAGCTCAAGGGTGAGGAGGACATGAACTTTGAGACAGTGTCTGGTGAGGTTTTATACAAAGCTTGTGTGAAGGTCCTAAACAAGAAAAAACTGAATGGGAGGGTCGACACCCCATGGCGCGCTGAACTGGGTTTTAATAATGATTTTAAACCCGACTGTACAAACCACCATTAACCAAAAAGTCTGCTGAGCTCCAGTGGAGGGTTTTACATGGAATTGTCTCTGTGAACTCTTTTATCTCCATTTTAAATCCTGAAGTCACACAGGACTGCCCCTTCTGTTCACAGAGAGAAACTGTTTCCCTGCTTTTATACATTGCTCCAGGTTGTCACCTCTGTTTAACCTTTTAAAACACATCTTTTTACCACTGAATGTAGATTTTACTCATCAGCTTTTTATTCTTGGTTTTAAATACGTCCGGAGAAACAGGTTCAAATACCAGTTTATTAATTTTACCATCGGTCAAGTCAAGATGGCGATTTACATAAGCAGAAAAAACAAGCTGGCACAAAGCACAGACTGCGACCCCAAAAAGATCTTCTCCAGACTTGTTAAATCAAGAATTTTAATTGATTTTAATTTTTACAACAGTATGAAAGACATAAATCTGTTTAAAACCATACGGTGCTGTGAGGAGACTTTGTGCTCAGTAGAAGATGAAGAAAATCATCTTTACACCAAACTTAAACTGAAAAAAAGCACAATTACTATATATGTTTTTAAAGAAGAACTACAATGTCAAAAATGTCTTATTAATTAATTAATTCATTTATCTATTTTAAAGCAATTATTTATAATTCAATCCTTTTTTCCAGTTTATACAACAAAACTTGTAAAATAAAGGATTATAAAAAGTAAAAAAAAAAAGTCTCCCTGTCTCTCTCTGTCTCTGTCTCAGGCTGCACAGTGATTCTCTCCACCCACCACATGGATGAAGCTGATCTTCTCAGTGATCGAGTGGCGATCCTTTCTAAAGGCCAGCTGCACTGCTGCGGTTCTCCTCTCTTCCTGAAGAACTGTTTCGGTGTTGGGTTTTATCTCACACTCGTCCGCCGTATTAAAGACACGCGAAAGAAAGAGGTGAGGCGTCCCATTACACACGATTTAAACCTTTTCGGGGCGGGGCTAGTCATGATCTCTGACTGTGATGTCATTAAATAAACTCAGGACTTATCACACTGGAGCCGCATAATGGTTTATCGTGTGCTAATGCTAGCTCTGAGCAGATGGTTGTCATGGTAACAATATGTTCTGACAGGTTTGTGCCGCTGTTCAATAAATCTACAGCTAAGATGGTGAGAGTTAGAACGTGTCTGCAGACTGAGCCGTCCAGTGATCCAGGCACTTACTGTACGTTGTTTCTTGCGCATTAATGAGTTTATATCGTGTGCATTTGTTTTGTTTTGCAGAACGAGTGTGACTGTGCGTCCGAGTGTTCCTGCGCCTGCTCCACCTGTGGCAGGATTAAAGAGGAGACTCAGAGCCAGCACATGGACAGGAGCCTGGACGGTTAGCTTGCTAATCATCTCTTAGCTTTTTACTTCAATGTTTCGCTTCCTGTTAGGAGGTTAATATTGTTTAATTAAGACTTGGATTTTCCTGGTCAGGTGACGTGGACAACATCACCGCTCTCATCCACCACCACGTTCCTGAGGCCAGGCTGATCGAGGTGATGGGTCAGGAGCTCACCTACCTGCTGCCGAATAAAGGCTTTAAACACCGCTCGTACGCCAGCTTGTTCCGCGAGCTGGAGGAGACGCTCGGAGACGTCGGCCTGAGCAGCTTCGGCATTTCAGACACTTCGCTGGAGGAGGTCCGCTTCACTCCCTCTCACTTCGGCACCATTTCAGTTCTGTTAGAGACATTTAGTCAGTGATTGTGAGAAATGAACAGGAGGTGAGACGTCTTCTCCTCTTTCAGATCTTCCTGAAGGTTACTGCAGACGGAGAGGCGTGTAGCGGCAGCGTGCAGCCAGGTGAGCCCCCCATCACCCCCCACCCCTCCCTCTCCCACCTGCAGCGCCCTCGTCTTGTTTCCTTCTGGGTAATTTGTGTTAGTTTTTGATATTTTTACCTACGATTTGTTTGTCATGTGTGTTAATGTTTGTTTGTTGTTATTGTTCACCTTCATGTGTCTTTTGTGTTTATTGTCTTTTTTTCTTTTTGTATGGATTTATGGTTACTTCTGGTGGCTCTGTGTGTGTGTGTGTGTGTGTGTGTGTGTGTGTGTGTGTGTGTGTGTAACGGTGTGTATCGTATCTAATGGTGTTCCTCAGAGCAGTGGATGTTGCAGAGGAAGAAAAGCAGCACTTTGTTGAGAGACACTAATAAATCTGTGGCTCCTGAAGGTGATAAAGTGCTTGGGCGAGCCAGTGCTGATTAGCATTCCTGCACCGCGCGCTAAGGCACCTTAACACTTTAGCTTAGCATTAATTAATGCCCTCTAGCCCATAGCTTTGCTAGAACTTTCATTACAGTTTTTTTACAGTGAAGTTCTTGATATGTTCTCTGTTTGGTCTCCTGCAGGAAGGAACGGAGCTCAGGAGAACAGCGTGGGGACAGGTGGCGTCCCGGACAGTGGCGCTGGGAAAGCCTCGAGACAGGTCAAAGGTCTCAGTCTGGTGATGAAGCAGTTTCACGCTTTACTGGTGAAGAGATTCCATCACGCAACACGCAGCTCCGAGGACTTTCTCGCTCAGGTGACATCAAAGATGTGACCACCTGTCTCACTCAGATACACCCAGCTGTCTCACTCAGACACGCCCACCTGTCTCACTCAGACACGCTCACCTGTCTCACTCAGACACGCTCACCTGTCTCACTCAGACACGCTCACCTGTCTCACTCAGATACACCCAGCTGTCTCACTCAGATACACCCAGCTGTCTCACTCAGATACACCCAGCTGTCTCACTCAAACACACCCACCTGTCTCACACAGACACGCCCACTGTCTTACTCAGGCACACATAGACCCGTCCATCCATCTTACTCAGTCACACCCACCACTTTCATTCAAGCACTCGTAATATGTTAGAAATTATTAGAAACAGGATATTTCAACCTGTGTGTTTGTGATACACCCAGCTGTCTCACTCAGACACGCTCACCTGTCTCACTCAGATACACCCAGCTGTCTCACTCAGACACGCTCACCTGTCTCACTCAAACACGCTCACCTGTCTCACTCAAACACACCCATCTGTCTCACTCAGCTACACCCAGCTGTCTCACTCAGACACGCTCACCTGTCTCACTCAAACACACCCACCTGTCTCACTCAAACACACCCACCTGTCTCACTCAGACACGCCCACCTGTCTCACTCAGACACACCCACCTCTCTCACTCAGACACGCCCACCTGTCTCACTCAGACACACCCACTGTCTCACTCAGACACGCTCACCTGTCTCACTCAGACACGCTCACCTGTCTCACTCAAACACGCTCACCTGTCTCACTCAAACACACCCATCTGTCTCACTCAGCTACACCCAGCTGTCTCACTCAGACACGCTCACCTGTCTCACTCAGACACGCTCACCTGTCTCACTCAAACACACCCACCTGTCTCACTCAGACACACCCACCTGTCTCACTCAGACACGCTCACCTGCTCAAACACACCCATCTGTCTCACTCAAACACACCCACCTGTCTCACTCAGACACGCCCACCTGTCTCACTCAGACACACCCACCTCTCTCACTCAGACACGCCCACCTGTCTCACTCAGACACACCCACTGTCTCACTCAGACACACTCAGCTGTCTCACTCAGACGCACCCACCTGTCTCACTCAGACGCACCCACCTGTCTCACTCAGACGCACCCACCTGTCTCACTCAGACACACCCAGCTGTCTCACTCAGACACACCCAGCTGTCTCACTCAGAAACACCCAGCTGTCTCACTCAGACACACCCAGCTGTCTCACTCAGACACACCCACCTGTCTCACTCAGACACACCCACCTGTCTCACTCAGACACGCCCAGCTGTCACACTCAAACAAACCCACCTGTCTCACTCAGACACGCCCACTGTCTTACTCAGGCACTCATAGACCCGTCCATCCATCTTACTCAGTCACACCCACCACTTTCATTCAAGCACTTGTAATATGTGGACATGGGAGAATTATTAGAAACAGGATATTTCAACCTGTGTGTGTGTGTGTGTGTGTGTGTGTGTGTGTGTGTGTGTGTGTGTGTGCGTGTGTGTGTCTGTGTGTGTAGATTGTTCTGCCAGCGATCTTCGTGTTAGTTGCTCTGTTCTTCACTCTGATTGTTCCCCCATTTGGCGAGTACCCGAGTCTAACACTCACACCCTGGATGTACGGACAGCAGCACACCTTCTTAAGGTCAGCGCCGCTTCACTCAGGCTTTATATCTGATGTCTTAATTAGCGCTGCGGTGAGATTTAATTAGTCATAATTTGCTCGTTTCAGTAACGAGCGTCTGTCTCATTCCACCATGAGACACTTTATCTACACTCTGCTGAGAGACCCGGGTATGGGGACACGCTGCATGAAGGACCAGCCGCTAGAGTGAGACTCCTCACACACACCTCTGTTAACATCCCTCCGTCTCCGAGTCTATCGCTGAACTCACACAAATAAATACAGGATTCTGGTGTTGTTAGCATTGCTAGCATGGTCTGGATGGGGATTAGAGAGTAGAATAAATGTCAGGAGTGTTTTAGACTAGCCATGACAGAGGAGTTTTACTCTAAGGGATAAAGAACATGACAGATTCTTCTTTCAAACAGTGTTAGCTACGTTTGGCATTATCTAGGTGAATATTTTCGTGTGTGTGTGTGTGTGTGTGTGTGTGTGTGTGTGTGTGTGTGTGTGTGTGTGTGTGTGTGCAGGAACTTGCCGTGTGGGAATGTAACGACAGATTGGGAAGTTCCACCCGTTTCTCCAGTCATTAGTAACATCTTACTGAGTCCTGAGTGGACGGAGCGGAACCCCTCCCCTTCCTGTCAGTGCAGCACCAATCAGAAGCTCACCATGCTCCCGGTCTGTCCAATCGGAGCAGGAGGACTGCCTCCACGCCAGGTACATTAACGGCTGTTCACTTCAAACATATCATCACAAGCTAAAATGATATAAGCTTATAAAAGAATGTGTTGACCACGCCCCTTTGGCTTTTCAAGCTCATCACCTGCATGCCAGTAGTGCACTATGTTAGCATTGTGGACGCTATTAGCATTGTTAGCATTGTTATCAGTGTGCTCACTGTTTGTGTCCAGAGGAAAGAAGCGACAGGAGACACTCTGCTCGACCTGACAGACAGAAACATGTCAGACTACCTGGTGAAGACGTATCCCAGTCTCATCAAGACCAGGTGAGCGTCACCACGTCTACCTGTACCTGCAGTGTTACGACATCACAAATCTGACACTAACCCGAGTGTGTTTGTGCTTCTCACACACAGCTTAAAGAGTAAATACTGGGTGAATGAGCAGAGGTAACGTGTCTCTTTCATCTCTTCCTCAGTCCAGTACGCTCTGAAGGTTTTTCCCAGTAATCACACTGGTTTGTGTTCTCAGGTACGGCGGTCTGTCTGTCGGTGGCCAACTTCCTGTTGTGGATGTGGATCCTGTGACCATACAGAACTTCCTGTACCAGCTCGGAAACATGATGAACATCACTGGGGTAGGCACCCCACAGAGGCACCCCACAGAGGCACCCCACAGAGGCACACTACAGAGGCACACTACAGCGGCACCCTACAGAGGCACCCCACAGAGGCACCCTACAGATGCACCCTACAGAGGCACCCTACAGAGGCACCCTACAGAGGCACACTACAGAGGCACACTACAGCGGCACACTACAGCGGCACCCTACAGAGGCACCCCACAGAGGCACCCTACAGATGCACCCTACAGAGGCACCCTACAGAGGCACACTACAGATGCACCCTACAGAGGCACCCCACAGAGGCACCCCACAGAGGCACACTACAGCGGCACACTACAGAGGCACCCCACAGAGGCACCCCACAGAGGCACCCCACAGAGGCACCCCACAGAGGCACCCCACAGAGGCACACCACAGAGGCACCCCACAGAGGCACACCACAGAGGCACCCCACAGAGGCACCCCTACGGAGGCACACTACAGAGGCAACCTACAGAGGCAACCTACAGAAGCACACTACATAGGCACAATACATATATATCACCTAGATATAAAAATAGTTTATGTTAATGCTCTGTATATAAAAGTGTGTCATTTCGCACTGACCCCACTGTAGGGTCCCTACAGCAGACTTGCTGTTGAAGAAATTGGCCCGTTCCTGCACCACATGGAAAGTGAATATAACGTGAAGGTAAACGTTTGTCAGAAATATGATTTGAAACGTGCAGTAATGTACTTTCACCCTCCCCCCCTTGTTCCCTTAGTTACGTGCCCTTGCTGTGTGTTCTGTGTGATGTCACAGGTGTGGTTTAATAATAAAGGGTGGCACGCCATGGTGGCCTTCATGAACGTAGCGAACAACGCCATCCTGCGCGCTAACCTGCCCTTTCACGCTGATCCGTCCGAGTTCGGCATCACGGCCATCAACCACCCCCTCAACCTGACCAAGGAGCAGCTCTCTGACGTCACAATGTGGGTGTCTTCGGCCACGCCCACAATATGTAGGCCACACCCAGACCATGTCCAGACCACACAGGCCATACCCAGACCACACCCACTTCTCATCTACATTTAAATTAAGCGCAGTCAGTCAATTAAAGTCACAGATCACATTTCTGCAGAAATGACACACATCAGTTATTTTAATGAGTTTCTCCCCTTAAACACTGATTTTATATTTATATTTATTTTAAACACTGATTTTATTCTTTAAATGTTTATAGTTTTCTGCATCTTTTATTTTGTCTTTCCATTAGTTCTCTGTGATGTGATCTCTGTTGTGTGTCTGTGTGTGTGTGTGTGTGTGTGTGTGTGTGTGTGTGTGTGTGTGTGTGTGTGTGTTGAGCAGCTTGACCACGTCTGTGGACGCCGTGGTGGCCATCTGTGTGATCTTCGCCATGTCCTTCGTCCCGGCGAGTTTCGTCCTCTACCTCATCCAGGAGCGAGCGACGAAGGCCAAACACCTGCAGTTTGTTAGTGGGGTCAGTCCGCTCGTTTACTGGCTCACCAACTTCTTCTGGGACATGGTGAGGGCTTAATCCTCTTCATCATCATCATCCTCACGTCTATATTACTGAGGTTCCAGACCCTTCTGAGGATGTGCAGGAGCTGAATCTTCTCTATCTGTGACTCTGTAGGTGAATTACTCCATCAGCACGGTCATGGTCGTCTCCATCTTCATCGCTTTCGATAAAAGGTGCTACACGTCCCCCAGCAACCTGCCGGCGCTCATCACCCTGCTGAGCTTATACGGGTCAGCTCCATCTTCTCCTTCTCCTCTTACTTCTCCTGCTTCCTCTAACCTTTCTCCTTCTTCACATTCTTCATTTTTTCATTATGTCCTTCTTGCCCCTTCTCTGTTATCATCATCTTCATCTTTTCCTTCTTTCTTATCTTCTTTTTCTCCCTCTTCTTGTGTTTCTTCTTGTCGGCAATATTTTCTTTTTTTCTTCTACTTATCCTTCTTGTTGTTCTTCTTCTCTCACCATCTACATTAACTCGTTTCTCTTTAGTCCTATGGCTCTCTGTTTCACTCTCTCGCTCATCATCTATACGCTTTATCCTGTATTCAGGGTCGTGTGGGCGGAGCCTATCCCAGGAGAATTAGGGCACAAGCCGGGGTACGCCCTGGACAGTGTGCCAATACATCGCAGGGCGCACACACACACACACACACACACACACACACACACACACACACACACACACTCACACACTCACACTCACTCACACACTCACTCACACACACACACTCACTCACACACACACACACACACACACACACTCACACACACACACTCACTCACACACTCTCACACTCACACACACACACACACACACACACACACACACACACACACACACTCACTCACACTCACACACTCACACACACACACACACA
>JAAGKR010012637.1:0-15950 GCA_011419295.1 Clarias macrocephalus
GCTCTGTTTTGTAAGTATGACAACTTTCCCCAGTCACACCAGCAATGATAGTGTTAGATTTGGTTAAATGAAGGCCAAGCTTAATAGCCATCTCTAATAGAATTATAGAAGCTTTTGCACCTGTGTCAATTAAAAAGCTACATTCCACACCATTAACAGTAATCACAACATACAGTCTGTTATCCTGCTCCTAAGCAATTGGCTGCAAATAGGCTCTCACAGCTTTCATCTCTAAAAAGAATGAGGCGGAGGGGGAGGAGGCAGATCAGTTGATGTTACCAGGGAAACGCGTTGCAAGAGCTGAATAATCTGCCCTGCCACGTCAGGCAAAAGAGCTCCACCCCTCAAGTCAGGCTGAGAAACCCCAGAGTCAAGAGCACATTTCTGCTTTTTCATGTCTGCCTTTCGCTTCCGGCAAGCCTTGTACCAATGTCCAGGCTTATGACAATAGCGGCAGACATCACGTGGAACAGATTGAGCGTTTTCCACATCAACAGCAGCTTGCATCAAAGCAGACACATGTGTTTTCACATTAGAATCTCTTTCATATGCTAAAAGACTGTCAGATAGATCATTAAGTGTCGACTTCCGCCATTCAGGTTTCAGAAGTGGCAACACTTTGCGTAACTCAGCACGTAAGCCATCAGCCCACTGCGCAACGGGAATTTTGCTGGCCATCACCTTGTCTGTGGAGCTCAAACCATTCCCACCATACAACATAAACACCTGGGCATAGCGCTGAGTGTATTCAAGGACAGACTCATTTTTTGCCTGCTGACAATCCACAACTTTACGCCAGCATTCATTACAGTCCACAAAATCCCGAATAATCATAAGAAGGTCATCAGAACACTTTTGCACAGCTTTTGCCGAAGTAAGCTTCTGCCTGTCCTCACAAGACTGATAATAAGCTCTTAACTTCTGAGGGCAGAAAAATCTGGGAACATATGGCAATCACATCCAGAGGGTGGAAATTGTACAACTAAATTTTACGCTGCATCTGTCATGCACACTCGTAACACGACCGGCACTAGGACCCGGAAGTAGTACGGTCGGGTTTCCAGGAAGCATAAAAGGAGACAAAATGGCGCTTCACATTGCTCAGTCATTGAGTTCGCCCATGCCTTTACTGATGCTACGCCGACTATTCTGTGAGTACTCACCAATTCGGGTTGCTTCGAGTGTGTGTTGCTAGAACGCGGGTTTATTTGTGTAGATCCTTGCTCTTTGTGTAAGAGAGTTCTTAGACTAATCGCGTGGTTATCCTGCCTATTCGTGCTGCTTCCGCGTTTGGGTTTATCATCCACGCTACACGGGCTAACTGCTAAGGCTTTTCAGTTTATCCTTCGGTTGCTCGTGACAGAATCTGCGTTAAGAAAGGGCCCATGCCCATCTCTCTCGGATGTTTAAAGTCTTTTGCCATACGATCGACTTCAGCAGGACTCAACGGCTTGTATGTGATTGTTACTTTTGAGTCTTCATCTTCAGCCATCGGAGCTACGCAGATGAGCGCTGGATCTAAGCCAGGGTCTGAATCCTCAAACTCTGACTGATCTCTTAATTGTGTATCATAGCCAAGATTAGGAAGAGATTTAGACAGAGATAGCTTCCCTGCTTGTTTTTCCAAAACCTCGATATTGTTTTGGAGAGAATTAACAGAGCGCTGAGACTGCTCACATATTTTTTGAGCAGCGAGAGCGGCACGCTTATGATTAGCGCATTTCTGCGCAAGTTTACTGATCGTTTCATCACTCTCACACTTCTCACAATCACTCTCTGCAGCGAGTGATTGTACTAGAAGAGCATGCCACTGCCTAAATACTTGAAATGCAGCTTCAAGGTCTTTATGCTGCACACACCATTCCAAAGCAGAAAAACATTGCTCTCTAGTTCATTTATCCTCATCTTTAACCCCAAGAAATTTGCATACCTTCAACTTTTTCTTGGTACACAATTTATCCAACATCTGCCCCAATTCCTTCTCAAAACAGGAATCATTAGCACAGGGCAGGGATTCACAAACTAGTGAGGACCGCCGTCCGTCACACTTAGGATCCCGAAAACATGGTGCCATATTGTCGAACAATATTAAGGCTAACTCATTCAGTACTGAGAAAACCACACGTTAGACTTTTACTTTTACTGATTCCTCCACAATCATCTAGCAGCACCCGTGCTGTCATGCACAGGATCTCCAGGGACTAGAGACAGAACTCAGGCAGATGATGATGTTGTCGCCTGGTTCAGTCGTCACGTCACAGTCGTCAGACGGAGACCATCGCTGTCCCACCAGAGTCGCCAGGATTGCTGTAAATAAAAATAAAATCTTCTGGAAATGACCAGAGCATTAGATGACCAAGGAATCAGGAGACTCAGAGCCAGGGTTCAGCTGGAGAAGATAGTTTATTTTGCTTGCAAGCATCAATCAGTCAGCCTGGGCAGTGAAATCCAAACATAAAGGGCAAAACACCCATTTTATACTAAGATGTAAACATCGACCTAAGGCCAAGAAATGGAAAAACAATGGTAGAAAAATACAATCAAGGTTAAAAACATCATGGGAGAACTAAGTAAACAGGAGCACTTATTAAGTAAACAAGGACACTTACTAAGTAAACAAGGACACTTATAAAGATCATGCTGACATAAATCCATTCTTAATGATTGTACTATATTCATATAAAAGATTAAGGAAAATTAGAAATAAATCCCTCAGAGTTAAACAAGTGTTCAATAAAACTCAGCCTTGTGAAAATTTTGGAAATTCTTCTTTTGTTCATTGAGCTACTGGTTAAAATCATACTTTTTAAAGGGGGTGTACTCAATTTTGCTGAGCACTATATAATTTCCAACATGTATATACAGTGCTCTCCATAATTAATGGCACCCCTGGTTAAAATGTGTTCTTTAGCTTCTAAAAAAATCAGTGTTGTTCTAAATAACATAGGACCACAATGGAAAAAAGAGGAAATTCCAACCTTTAATTCAAGTACATTTATTCAGTGAAAAAAAAAATCCCACATTAAGAAATAATTCTTTTACATCAAATCATGGGTGCCACAATTATTAGCCCCCCTGATGTTTAATACTTTATACGACCCCCTTTTGCCAACAAAACCTAATCTGGGGACTGAGATGGCCATGGGAGGAGCTTGATTCTGTGTGTGTGGTAAACCATTTCTGTGTAGATTTGGCCACATGTTTTGGGTCATTATCTTGCTGAAAGACCCAGTGACGACCCATCTTCATCTTTCGTGCGTTCCCAGGGCCTCTGGAAGAGAAACAGCCCCACAGCATCACCGATCCTCCCTCATACTTCACAGTGGGCATTAGGTGCTTTTCTGCATACTAATCTTTTCATACCCACTTAGAGTGTTTGTTGCCAAAGAGCTCTATCTTGGTCTCATCTGACCAAAGAACACGGCCCCAGTTGAAGCCCCAGTACCGCTTAGCAAACTCCAAACGTTTGCGTTTATGATTGTGACTGAGGAAAGGTTTTTTCCTTGCATGTCTCCCAAAGAGCTTGTTGACATGTAGATAGCGTCTGATGGTTATTTTGGAGACTTTGTGACCCCAAGATGCTATCATTTGTTTCAGTTCTTTAATTTTTTATTTCTCTTACCTTCCTCCTCACTGTGCGTGGAGGCAAAATAAACTTGCATCCTCGTCCAGGCTTGTTTACTACTCTTCTAATTTTTTAAAACTTTTTAATGATTCCTCTCATAGTAGATATGGGCAGGTGCAGATGGGTGGCTATTTTCTTGTACCCATTGCCTGACTTGTGAAGGTCAACACACATCTGCCTTACTTGAATGGTGTGTTCCTTTGTCTTTCCCATGTTTAAGAGTGGATAAGAGAATTGGCCTCTGTGTCACGTCATATTTAATCCCCAGAGAAGCAGGAAGTGATAAATTACAAATTAAATGCAAAATGTTCGAAATAATATTGTTAGTAAGTAAGTTGTCACAGCGTGCGCCTGTGATGGGCGTGTGGCCAAATGAATATCGCTCCTCACTCACTCCGAAGCTCACTAGCTAGGTGGCCTCTCCTTCTGCTGGTGCACGAAGGAGCAGGGCCATAGAATTAGGCACGGTTGGTGAGCTATCGCCGCTAATGACCCCACGCTTCTCCCTGCGCCATAAAATAAAGTGGGGAGTGTAGCTCGGGGTCTGTTGGGAGACTGGACTTCTCTGAAGCGGTACATGCGTGCGACAATGCGCAGGAGTGACAAGCAAGCGGGGCAATGGAACGCGACCCAGGGACTTCAAAGAGGTGAGTGCGCCTTTGATCTCTGCAGCAGGACAGCCGTGAGCTTACTTTAGCTTATACGGAGCTGGATTCTGGTGATCCTGCCGCCGAAGAGGAAAAGGCCGTAAGGAGGTTCACGTCATGGCCCTTGTTCCCAATCGGGGAAAGCCACCCAGCTGCCGGACGTCAGAGAGGACTCCCATCTGAGGCCGCGCCCACAGAGAGAGCTGGGAGGGGCTGGACCAGCTATCCGCCGAAGGAGTAGAGTCCGCGCGAGCAGACAGAGGCAGGAGCTGCTGTCCACGCGGGCCCATGCTGCCACTCTGCCTGCTGCCACCGCTCACCAGCCTGTGCCTGTATGCTAGCGGGGCACTGCCAACCAGACCTGCACATTCATTCCTACCCTTACTTACCTTCCTCCCTCCTTTAACCCTTTCCTTCCCCATTTTTCCTAAATAAATGACCCTTTTTCCCGTAAGACCTCGCTGAAGATAATCATGTCATCTCGTCGTCTCTGCAGCAGTGGGTGCGCCAATAATTCACGTGTAATACAAATGACATAATCTAAAATTTGTTTTCCATCCAATTAAAGGGTTTCTTGTCTTTGAACTACACAAAGCAATGTCTTCCCACATGGGAGTTTCTCCAGCATACTATGTATCAGATTGAAGGACATGAGTCCTCATCTGTTAAGTTTTTGAGGACAACAGTTTTATTGGCCCAAATGTAATCAATAATATATATATATATATATATATATATTTTTTTTTTTTAAAGATTCTTGTTTTTAATACTATTTTTGAAGTAAATACAACAGTAAAAGCTAAAATAGTAAAATAAAAAGTTTAATGGTTTAAATAGTTAAAATAAAGTCATGTGGGCATTATAAGATTTGTATTGAAAAATTCTAACTGAAAAGTGGCAGCTGGCACGCCTAAAAATAGATGCAGGATTATTTTTTATAGTCTAAATAAAAATGCTTTTCTAAATGTGGGCTGTTGTTTACTTCATCCTCGTTAATTTCCTACCTAGTCTAATCAGCACTCAACCACACACACAAAGTTTTTCCAGAGGGCAGGGGAATTTTGTTGTTTTAAGTAGTATTTATACAGTATAATCAGGGCCTCTTATTCCTATTTATCCTGGGTTGTTGTTGTTGTTGTAGTGTTACTGTGTGTGCTTTACAATGTCAGACACATTCAAATGCAAATAATTCACCCCTCCCCAGGTGTGAATCAGCAGTTCTCACCTATACATTCAGAAAAACTAAAATGCACCCCTTCCCACTTTAAGACCCTCTTGGATCTGAAGCTCTTCTGAAGACCTGCAGTGCTTCTGGCCTCTTTTTAAATTTGTGTAAATTTCATTTTCTGGATTCCAGATTCTAAAATTGACATTTTAAAATATTAAAATTTTTACAAAAAATTAAAATAAAAAACAAAAGAATATTCCATTAGTATTTTTCATTTGCAAAATAGCATAAAAATCACGTGTTGTGTATAGAGTGATTAAAAACAATACAAGGCATGTTATGATGAGGAAACTTTCCATCTCTTCCAAAAACGGTAACAATGTCAATTTTAGAATCTGCAGAAGCTCAGTGGTCCGAGCACAACCTCTCTTTTCTCTGAATATGCTGTGGTTCACGCAGTGGGGCTAAGAAATACGCATCTCGGTTTATTAATCCACGCGTTCGGTTTAGGTTTAGTATTCAGTGCGCACCGTTTGTTCTGTTTGTATATCTGTTATGTCACAGTTATATTATAACACTCAGAAAGACCTTTTATTTTAGGTAAAGTAAAACAACTGATGTGCCTAAATTTTGACAGCAGAGCCTCTGTTTCACTGAATAATCCACGGCTTTTCATGAATATGCAAGACCTATTGACACCTCTCAAGTGCCCCCCCACACACACACATACCAAAACACACAGAAAGCAGACCAAACGTCATCAGCACGTCCCTCCCCCAAACAGCGCAGCAATGAGCATTTACTTACATCTGAACTGAGTCGTTTACATAAATCACTGATCAATAGCTCATCATATCAATTTATTCATACAGATGTACCTGTTTTACATGGAAATTTACAGGCTTGTTACTGAATGATTTACTCTGATAAAGAGCCATAAGAACAGTGGCAGCTGGCACACCTAAAATAAATGCAGGATTATTATTTATAATTTAAATCAAAATGCTTTTCTAAATGTGGGATATTGTTATTTATTTACAATATTTGTTCATTTAATTTAAATGAGGTTTGGGCTCCGGGATGTTGAGCATCATGATCCTCCTCTTTAACTTTGTAGGTAGTCTAATCATCGCTCAGCCGCATGCATAAAGTTTTCCAGAGCGCATTGACAGAAGTAGACTAAAGATTATTAATGCGTCGGGAAAAACAACAAGGAGACTGACTCTGACCATTTTAATAATTCATTGATAAATTAGTGATTTCTTTATTATTGGTTTCAGCTTTAGTGATGAAGGTAATCATGTCATCTAGTCATCTCCGCAGCCATGGATGCGCCTATAATTCACTTTTTGAATTACAAAATACATCGTCTAAAATTAGATGTCTAAAATTGTTTTCTCTTAGTTTTTTTTTTAAAGCAGACAATTAGCTTTCTATAAGTATATATTTTTCACGTCTGTGAGGCAAGTATACACAGAGTTTTGGTTCAAGTTAGCGCACCTGGTGTACTTTCATAATTTAAAAAAATAATGGCTATGTTGCTTATATAGTTTTATTATATTATTTTAGAAAATTTATCTGGCAAACTTTTTCTGATGCACAGCCAGAGTCTGTTTTCTGGCTACGCTGGTGTTACACATGATAAAATCTAAAGGCTAGATATGAAGGTATACATTTACTTTGCTGAAATTCGAAGCAAATAAGAAATGCCTATATGTACAGTATTACAATAATTTTAGTACTGTGATTGTAAATTCATTTAATGTTTCACATGTATTTCATAAGGTTTTGCCAGCGGTGATACAGAGCAACGGGGATCATTATTTATTAAAGAAAATTATGATGATCAAAAATAGCCTACTGCATTTCATATTTATAATAACGCAAGAACACATGCAGGGCTGAATGACAACGACATCTGCTGACGCAGTAGCACATCCTAACAATGTTTTAATTTTATGCTCATTTTGTTTCATTTATTTCAGTTAATAAATCTGCTACAAATTTAAAGAACACAAAATATAAGATGACCCAAAACCCTACACGCATAGCTTTTCTAATTACACATGATAAAATCTAAAGGCTCACTGTGTTAACTTTTACTTTGCTTAAGTTCAATACTAGTAAGATTTAGTTTAATTTTAATTCTAAATTTGTACTGTAATTTTAGGACTGTGATTATGAATTTATTTAATTACAATGTTTCACCTGATTTTATCAGCTACTGCATGCAGCTCTAAAGGAGCTGCGGCTAATTAATCATTATGAGAATGAACTAACGCCTGAGGCCTCAGTCTATACCACTCAGAGGTAAAGCCAGCAATGTTAGGAACCTCCACCAGAGGTCACTGTTCTGTCTGTAGTTTTTGTTGGTCGACTCAGATTCCCAGAAGGCACCTCAGTCAGGTGATGAGTGCTCACCTGAACTGAGGTGGCTCATTAAAGTTTCTATAAATAGCAGTTTGTTCTGGGAAACTGGGTCGAGCATTATTTGTTGTTGAATGTTTTTGTTTGTTGGTGTATGTTGAATGTTTATATCCTATACAGTCATGTGGGCATTCCTTTTTGTTTCTTTAAGTTTGTTTTGTAACCTTTGTTTTCAGAGGGCTCTAGTTTTGTTTTCTGGATGTTCCTTGTTCTGATGGATTCATGGAGCTGCCTTGTTCAGTGTTTAGTTAGGCTGTGTCTCCTCCTGTGTAAGTACTGTTCTGTGTCTTCCCTTGTATGTGTAGCCAAATGAGGGCTTAGCCGTTAGCAGGGTTAGCCACTAGTAGGCCTTGACGGCTAGTAGGGTTAGCCCCTAGTAGGGTTAGCCTCCAGTAGGCTGGCCTCTAGTGGGATTGACTGCTAGTGGTTCTGGTCACTAGTAGGTTAGCCGCTAGCTTGGAATAGCCTCATGTGTGCCTTTCTTGTGTTCTGTTTCCTTTTTAGGTCCGTACTAACTCCATTAGATACTAACCCGGTTAGGTCAGCATCCTGTGTCTCCATATTCCGTGTAGCTACTAACCCAACTAACCAGTCTCTGTCCCTCCAGTCCAGTCTCTGTCCCTAGTTCCAGCCATGTCCTGTCCAGCCTTGTTTCTAGTTCCCCTATGTGTCCTTAGTTAGCTCCAGCTCCATGTTTCCACATCCTCAGTTCCTTGTGTCAGTTCTCAGTCCTGTGTTCAGCTCCTGGTTCCTCTGTGTTAGTGCGCCGTTCCCTATGTCTTTCCTGCGCCCTAGTTTGAGTTTGTTGTTTTGGTTCCTTTTGTTTTTGTCTGTTTTTACTTTGTTAATAAAAAGACTCTTTCTGTTGAACCCCTCTGCCTGCTCTAATATATGCCCACGGCAACACCATCAGCCGGTCTAGCCAGAACCACCAGCTAGACCCATGACAACTAGCTTATTTAGTGTATTATTCAACTATTTAAATAAATATAACAAGACATATTTACATTTTTACTAGTAATTTAACAACTACATTTTTATCTTAATTATTACAATTTTTACTAGTAATTTTTTTTATACTACACCTTTTTAATTTAACTATTAAAAATATTTACTACATATTTTGTTTCCTAGTAATTTAGCTACTACAAAGTTATACAGTACTAGTAATTTAACCACTACACAGTTTTACTATTAACTTTCCTAGTAATTTAAGTACTACAATTTTTACTAGTCATTTAAACCCCATACCAATTTTATTAGTATTTTAATTACTACAGTTTTACTAATAATTTACTAGTACTACTACAGATTTTACTAGCAATTTAACCGCTTCCCAGAATTACAAGTAAAAGTACTTTACAAGTAACTAAACTACTACACTTTTACTAGTAATTTAACCACTACATTTTCCATTTAATAATTTTAACACTGCAAAGTTTTATTGGTCATTTAACCAATATGCTTTTTTTTTCACTAATAATTGTGCTGGTACAATTTTACTAGTAATTGAATGACTACAATACAGGGTAAAAAAAAAAAAAAAAAGAAGAAAAAATATTTCACTACGCAATATTTTATCAAGGAAAAGTAACACAAAACTCCAGCCAAGTCACAAGTATTCTACTCACAATCAACTTTAATTTCCTGTCTTACAAGTGTTCAGTGTGACCATCACCTGCAGCACAGGCAACATCAATGCGATAAGAGAATTCCTCCCAGGTGTGTATCAGCATATCATGATTCACTGAGTTGATCACTCTTGTTATTGCCCCCCTGTGGCAGCCATTCAAAACTTAACTCCTTTTTCAAATGGTCACTTACTTATTCCATAACGATGCTTGAGAACTGAAGCAATTAGTCATGAAATCAGTTCATTCTTTTTGAATTACCCTGTATTACTAATAATTTAACTACTACATTTTTACAAGCAATTTAACAAGTTATAAACAAAAAAGTTTTCAAAAAAGTGATTTGCTCATCACCAACCATTCCGGACCTTTCACCTTGAATATAAATCAGATTCAGATCTTTGAATATTAAGCTTGAAAAGCCCTGTTCTTTCAATAGAAACAGCTAATTCATATGACGTTAAACTAAAAATAAAGACATTATTACCTAGCATGCATGAGGAACATGGACAAAGTCATTACCTTCTCTTCTAGTTATTTAACTACTACACGTGTTACTAAAAATTTAACTACTATACACTTCTAATAGTAACTTAACTACAGTATAGTAATATGTTGGTGGTTTTTTTTGTCCCTTGCCAGGTTCTTGTGTATGTGACTAATTTTACCAACCTGATTCAATTCCATTCACACAGTACAGGGAGGAAAACTATTGTCTATCAGTAATAATAGATTCAGGTTCTCACCTTATTGCCATATTGCTGCCCCAACAGACCCAAGGCAATGATGACAATTCCAAAGATCTAAAAATTAAAAAGGAATGTGGCTAAATAAATAAACAAACAAATAAATAAGCCAGATCAAGGCACACCAATTAACTTACTTTAAAAATCTTGTTTTTAAAATAGATCTCGCAACAAGCATGTAAATAAAAGCAAATATAAATAGAAACTTACTGCAACAATACAGTTAAAGAAGACAAAGGTCTTCTTAAAACACGGGCTGATCTTCGCCATGATCGCAGACGGTCTGCTCGTGGCAAAATACAGAGCTTTAATACACCAACTATCACAGTGATGAAGCAAGACAGCGGAGAACTGTTGCCCTGGAGGAGGAGCTTAGAGCTAAAAAAAAAAAGGAAGAGGTGGAAAAAATGCAAATGAGCATATTAGGCCATGTCCACATGTAGCCGGGTATTTTTTTTATTTTTTTATTTAAAGATTTTTCTTCTTCATTCTTAAAAATAATTCCGTCCACACGACCTACGTTTGAAAAATATCTTTGTCCACATGAAAACGCAAAACGCCCTGTTAAGTGCTGTTAGGAGCCTCCTTCTCATAGGTGTGTGTGCACGGAGTTTGTGTGTGTGCGCGCGTCTCATATGTGTGTGTACGCGCATTTCATATGTAGTATTTTGAGCAGCTAGTAGTGTATAGGCTTGTGTGACTGTTTCATATATTGTATGCAAGTGTTTCATGTGTGTGCATGAGTGAAGTTTGATTTAAGCCCTATATGGCGCCTCACAGACACATACACACACAAACTCTCTCCACACACACACACACACACCTATGACATGCACGCACATACACACAAACTCTCCGTACATACACACCTATGAGATGCGCGCACATCTCTGTGTCTGTATGCAACTCCCCATGCATACACACACAAACTCTCTTAGTGTAAGAGTATAAGCTCGGCCGTGATCATTTGACTGCTGCTTAATTAGAAGATCAGGTCGATCGGGTCCAAGATCTTTAACTTTTTTCTTTCTTCGTCCGATCGCCTTGTGAATGGGGTATTTTAGCAAAGAAATTACAGAATTTTCTCTCATATTTAGCTGGTTTCCACGTCAATCACTATTCAGTACATTAACTAACAATCTGCTGAGCGTTAATAAGACTCGTTGATACAGTTTGTATGTTCTCCCCGTGCTTGGTGGGTTCCCAGCAAACATTTGGACGTTTGATGACCGTTGAAATGACGTCCCTCCGACACGTCCCGTCATGGTTGAAAAATAGTTCCAAAATGAAAGTTGAACGGACGGAAGGCTTTCATTTATTAAAGAGCTACTACAAAATAAATATAGAATACATCAGGATTCATTCTAATACAAGGTAAACAAGAACAAAAAGAACAACAAGAACACTCAAATTTTGGCGGTCAGCTGTTAATGGCTCATTTCTTATATCCGCCACCCCCAGCTCTTCCTGGAGGGTAAAGACCAGGAGGCCTATGTTGGGCGGGGACCAGGGCGCAGAGGCGCCCCACACCGAGCAACGAGGGAGAACGGAGTGCGAGGAGTATGAGCAGCAAGGAGCAGTCTCCCAGCGTGACTGGAGCAGCTTTGGGCGGTGCGCCAAAAAGAATGAAGGGCGCATTCGTGACCTGCAGGAGCAGGTAGTCGCGCTCCAAGGGCTGCTAACGCAGCTAAGCCTTAGGGAAGGCCCAGACCTGTCAGCCAGCCTCACTAGTCGCCCAGACCTGCCAGCCCCTTTCTCCTGTGACAGCGACAACGACAGTGAGCTGTTCTACATGCCTTTCAACGATGACAGCGGTGAGCTCTACTATCTGCTGTATAGCGTCGACGACGAAAGCGAGCTCGGCAGTGACGACGATGACGGTGAGCTCCCGCCGCTGCACCGCGCCGCCGAGCACAGCGAGCTCCCGCCGCTGCACTGCGCCGCCGAGCACAGCGAGCTCCCACCGCTGCACTGTGCCGCCGAGGACCGCGAGCTGCCTCTACCTCCGCCGCCGCCGTCATGCGCAGCTGAGAACAGCGAGCTTCCACTTCCTCTGCCGCCGACGTCATGCACCGTCGAGGTCAGCGAGCTACCTCTTCCTCCGCCGCCGACGTCATGCGCCGCTGAGGACAGCGAGCTTCCTTTTCCTCCGCCGCCGACATCATGCACCGCTGAGGACAGCGAGCTCCCACTTCCGCCGCCGCCGTCTCTCAGCGAGGAGGACAGCGAGCTCCCTCTTCCGCCACCTCCCGGCTTCATCGAGGAGGACAGCGAGCTTCCTCTTCCTCCACCGCCGCCGTCCTACGTCGCTGAGGACAGTGAGCTTCGTCCGCCGCCGCCGTCCCTCAACGAGGAGGACAGCGAGCTTCCACCTCCACAGCCGTTCTACGTCGCTGAGGACAGCGAGCTTCTTCCGCCGCCGCCCTGCATCGACAAGCACTGGAAAGGACGGCGCTCGTTCTCTGCCTTCGCCGCCCTATGTCAACAAGGACGGCGTGCTTCCTCCGTCTCCGCTGCCCCGCTTCAATGGGGGCATCAGGCCATCAGGCCATCAGGCCCACAGGACATAAGAGCCAGCCTCTGGTTAAAAGGGCCAGAAATTGGACCCTGGGGGGGATGCCCTGGACCTCCTGTGGCGCCCCGGATTTGCGCCCTTTGAGGGGGGGTTATGTCAGGGATAACCTCTAGAGGGCGCCAAAGCGCCCTGAGTCTTTTGTTTTGTAGTTTGTTTTTTGTTTTACTTCATTTCCAAGTTTACACTCGGTCAGATGACGTGGGCGAGTTAGTTATTAGTTTCTTTATAAATAGCTTGCTTTAGTTCAGTTATTCGTCCAGCATCTGTTGATTTTCACCCAGTAAATGTATGTGAGTTTAGTCCGTGTTTCCCGTGCCCGTTATTCGTGTTTTGGTTTGTTTTATTATTAAAGTCTATTTGTTTTGTTAATTTCCCTGTTTTTCTGTTAAATAAACATCGTTTCCGTTAAAACCTGGTCCTCTGCATTTATGCCTCGCACCCCGAAACATGACAATGGCATGCACTTATTTTGAAAAAAAGTCTTTATGATCGTAGAACTACATTAAAAATACACCTTGGAACAAGATTGTATCAGTGTGTAACTGTGTCAAAGTGAACAGAATATTTCTGTGGTCTTTTAAACGATATTCCTTGACAAAATGAGAGATATCAATAAAAATTACATGAATAAGAGAAGACAAGGAACAATAAATTTTCCACATGTCATAAGGCCAAAAATACCTTGAATTATACTGTACAAGGAGTTAGCTCTAAATGGCTTCTTCTGAAGTTGGCCACCACCCCTCATGTTGAATGTTGCCATTAAGGCATTCGACATGATTCTGTGAAAGAAATTACTCAGGATTACTTCACCTCCTGGAAAATTTCCATGCAAGGTCAATATTACACTACTGATTTGTTAAATCATACACTTTGACAACACACATTTAATGCAGAACATCTTTTATTAACAAAAGATTATTCAACAGTAAAATGTAATGCATGTTGATTACTTTTTCCCCTAATGCTTCATCAATGAATCTGATAAAATGTTGTTCCAAAACGTATTTTGAATTTAGTTATAGGGTCATAAAGACATTTTTTCAAATCAAGTGCATTTCATGTACCTACAATTTTGCCATTTTTTTAAAAAATATTCACTTCCCTCAGATGCAGTGAAAAGATGGAGCCCAAATGCTACAGACTTCGAGATTGAGGTAGCAATGGTGGAACATCTAAAACATGCTTCAGGAAGAGCCGGGGGTGGCGGGTATAAGAAATGAGCCATTAACAGCTGACGGCAATAATTCGAGTGTCCATGTTCTTTTTGTTCTTGTTCAACTGATGTTACTGTTGTACTACATATTTAGCCTGTTAGAAACCTCCACTAGAGGTCACTGTTCATGTCTGTCTGTTTGTAGTTTTTGTTGGTCGTTTCCCAGAAGGCACCTTGGTCAGGTGATGGGGCTCACCTGAACCGAGGTGGCTCATTAAACATCTTATAAATAGCAGTTTGTTCTGGGAAACTGGGTCTACCATTATATATCCTTGTCAAGTGGGCAGTCCTTTGGTTTGGTTTGGTTTGGTTTCTTTAAGTTTATATTTTGTAACTTTGGTTTTATTAGGGCTCTGTTTTTGGTTTACTTTATATTCTGTGTGTGGATGGATTCATGGAGCTGCCTTGTTTAGTGTTTAGTTGGGCAGTGTCTCCTCCCGTGTACAGTAAGTACTGTTCTGTGTCTCCCCAGTGTCAGCCTTCTTGTGTAGTTCTTTGTCTGTTTAGATGTTTGTAGCCACATGAGTGCTTAGCCGCTAGCAAGGTTAGCCGCTAGTAGGCCTAGGCTGCTAGTAGGGTTAGCCTCCAGTAGGCCTGCCTCTAGTGGGATTGACTGCTAGTGGTTCCGGTCGCTAGTAGGTTAGCCGCTAGCTTGGAATAGCCTCATGTGTGCCTTTCCTTTTGTGTTTAGTTCCCCCTTATTAGGTCAGGACTAATTCGGTTAGCCACTAACTCCATTAGATACTAACCTGGTTAGGTCAGCATCCACCGCCCCATATATTCCATATAGCTACTAACCAGTCCTGTCTCTAGTCTCTGAGCCCCTGTCTCCTGTCTAGCCCTGTCTCCGGTCCTGTCTCCTGTCTAGCCCTGTCTCCGGTCCTGTCTCCGGTCTAGCCCTGTCTCCGGTCCTGTCTCCGGTCTAGCCCTGTCTCCGGTCCTGTCTCCGGTCTAGCCCTGTCTCCGGTCCTGTCTCCGGTCTAGCCCTGTCTCCGGTCCTGTCTCCGGTCTAGCCCTGTCTCCTGTCTTGTCCTGTCCAGCCTTGTCTCTAGTTCCCCTCATGTCCTGTCCAGCCTTGTCTCTAGTTCCCCTCATGTCCTGTCCAGCCTTGTCTCTAGTTCCCCTCATGTCCTGTCCAGCCTTGTCTCTAGTTCCCCTCATGTCCTGTCCAGCCTTGTCTCTAGTTCCCCTCATGTCCTGTCCAGCCTTGTCTCTAGTTCCCCTATGTGTCTTTATTTAGCTCCAGCTCCATGTTTCCTTCTGTCAGTTCCCTGTGTCAGCGCTCAGTTCCCTTTGTTCAGCTCCTGTTCCTGTGTTTTTCCTGGGGGGTATTCCAGAAAGCAGATTATGTGACATACCCGGGTAAGTTTAAGAGTAAGTTTGTGGATAACCTCAACTTTCGGTTCCAAAAATGGAGGTAACTCTCTGGGTATGTTTGTAACCATAGCAACTTGCTCTCTGAAGATAACCTGCTCGGTGGCAGGTTATGTTCCAGGGTAAGTTTGTTTCAGAGGTTTATTGAGCATGACGTGCGCTTTTAATGATGATCCTGTGGATGTGGAGGCACAAATTATACAAGTTTTTTTCGCCGGGAGAGAGTTATAACACCGCGTATTGATGTCATTTAATTTCCTAATGATTATTTGAAAGAGTTTTATCGGTTTTCAAGGAAATCGTTAATTTACTTAACACATCTCTTGAAACCGCATATTGCTAATGCTCAAATTAAACACACTGAGTACTGTTAACTTAAATAATTGCAATTAGGCCAAATTAATAGACCTTTTTGAGTATTCAGAACTTTTTGATATTTTAAGTAATCGTGAGTACGTAAGTAACAGTAACCGTCACCTTAAAATTCCACCAAGTAAAACTCTATAGAGCTCTGGTGGCTCAGTGGTAAGTGTTTCACCTG
>JAAGKR010012638.1:0-15943 GCA_011419295.1 Clarias macrocephalus
AAACTGCAATGGGTTTCTTTCTTTGCTTTTGTCTGTACCCAAGCCATGCATCATTGCACGATCCATGAAAGCTTAACACATACAATTGATCCTGAGCTGCTCTTTCATTTCCTTCCAACTCAAAAGACTGTATTAATTGTACACTTTCCTATATGTTCTAATGATCATTTTCCAAAACAGCCTAAATATGTAAAATATTTCAGTCTATTGTATGAACTTTCAAATGCACTATTTTATAATAACTTTAGTTTGTTTGTATTGATATGTCAAAAAAACAGGCCGATACATTTTGACACTTTAGACGTTTGTAGCCAATTGGTGTAGAAATCTTACGCGTAGAGCTTACTGTAGGTATAAGGCTGCTACTTCAGAAAAGATGCCATGAATATGTAAAAAAGCCTACTGCATGCTTAACACCTATGGTGGCATTTCATGTTATACTTTGCTACTGTAAAATCTGCAATCATGGAATGTGTTTTCCATGTGCAAATAAACATTTATGACTGTTTGTATATACAAATTCTGTGTCAGTGTTACATTTAGCTTTTTGCATTTTAATAAATTGCAACCTAACTAATTGCTGAATCTATTAGTCGTAGTTAAAAGTGTCAACTGTTTGGACTAGGAATATGCTGCCTTCATGATTTCATGTAGAAATCAGGAGTTAATTTATTTTTTTTATTTAAGCCAAGCCACCTGTATAACATAATTTAATCATTTAAAATATTACGCAAGTATTTAAGAGTGTGCAATGTACTGGATTCAGAGCTTTGTTTACTCCCTGAACTTTCCACTTACACAACACATTCAGCCCACGTTATTACTTTTTAATGACTATTTATTTGGTTCATACCAGTTGATGTGCCTAAACCACAGTTAAAGTGGCCTGTTGAATTAGTTATTTACTAGAGTATTTTTATGCATTAATAAGGTTTTGGAAAGGTTGGCTGTGATTCCCACATATGTCATAAATAAATCTTCCTGGCTCTGCTTCACATACATTTAGGCATTTGGCAGACGACCTTATCCAGATCAACTTCCTTTTTTTTTTTTTTTATCCCATTATACATTTGAGTAGTTGATGGTTAAGACCCTTGCTCAAAGACCCAACAGTGGTAAATTGTTGGTCATGGGGTTTGAACCTGGTGTTACTTTATTTATTTATTTATTTTTTATGTTGCTCACGGCAGCGTAACAGCCCGTTAATTCACGCTCATGCAATGATGAGATTGACAAATGCATGAGATTGGTCAATGCATGCCTGTTCTTTTTATTTCCTGCATGGTCCGGTACAAAACATTAGGGTGGATCACTTACTCAAATCAAACTGAAAATGACTGAAAACAAAACAATTCAGGCCTTTTATCCCCGCTTACATCTTGCATTGTGTGTTTACACACACCGGACTAAATTACCCACCATGCATCTCCCACACTGGACTACACTCCCGTACACAGCTGTCGTAAAGCAGCCTCTCTAACGCAACACTGGGAACTTCCAAACCGTAGTCCAATGCCTTAACCACTGACCTAACCTGACCATATAATGAAACATCTTTTACAGCCATCCATTTTCCATAGCATTGTGTGTCAGGTATAGTGTTTTGGGGGACCTGGAGCCCATCCTAAAAAGCTCAAAGAACAAGGTGCAAGACACCAATCATGTACTATACAGTTTTTTTACTGTTGGAAGAAACGAGCACAGGAAGAATAAACTTCTTTTTTTTTTAAGTTTAGTTTTAATTAAACAAATAGCATATGCAAAATAATCGAGTGTCTTTTCGCTTTTTTGTATATTTGTGGATAATTCTGATGTTTCAAACCGCTGCAAAAGGCTGGTTTGCTGGGCTAGTTTAGCCCATCCTAAAAAGCTCAAAGAACAAGGTGCAAGACACCAATCATGTACTATACAGTTTTTTTTACTATTGGAAGAAACAAGCACAGAAAGAACAAACTTAAAAAAAAAAAAAAGTTTTTTTTAATTAAACAAATAACATATGCAAAATAATCGAGTGTCTGCTTTTTTGTATATTTGTGGATTATTCAGATGTTTCAAACCGCTGCAAAAGGCTGGTTTGCTGGGCAAGTACTAACATAACGACTCATTTTAATTCACGTGCATTAGCTGTGTGATGATGGATGTGATATTGATTTATTCTAAACATATTTAAGGTTGTAATTGATTATAGCATGTAGCTCAAGGGCAGAGTGCATACTCATGATAGCTAGTAACTGCTAACCATGCTACTCTTTTTTTACTCACTCAAGCATCCAGTTCAATTAAACTATCTGGTGTACTGTACATATCAAACACACAGGTACAGCGATTATAGGACACCACACTAAGTTATTCATGTGTAACTATGTATCTGAATTACTTTCAGCCATCCCACATACATCTTAGCACCCACATATGATGGGGAAACACAATATCCTGAAATCCATGATGTACTGTATGGTTACCCATGATAAACCAGACATATAAAAAAGACACAGACCATATTATAATAGTATTTTTACATTAAATACTGTATCTGAATTTATTTATTTATTTCACTAAGTATAAAGACTTGAAATTTATTGCATACAGTATGTTAACTGGGTGAATTGATTTCCCGGAGTCTCTTGTTTAAATTACAGTGTTTTAAAAAACCTCTTACTGTATTACCTAAGCACACATGTCTCTGAGTCAGTTTCAGACATCCCTGATACTTCCACAGTAGGGAGGAGGAAACGGATTTTCCTGATGCCCAGGAAAATATGTTTCCCTTACTTCAATTAAAAGACAGCATTTTTTTAAAACATTCTGATCACTATTTTATCTTTGCTACAGGCACACATATCTCTGGGTCCATTTCAGACATCCCTGATACTTCCACAGCCAGTATGGAGAGAGAAATGGATTTTCCTGATGCTCAGGAAAATACCTTCCCCATATTTCAATTTAAAAGACAGTTTAAAAATAATAATAATAAAACATTCTGATCACTGTTTTATCTTTGATACAGGCACACATATCGCTCAGTCAATTTTAGACATCCACGACACTTCCACAGCCAGTAGGGTAGAAAAAAAAAGCGAAAAGACACTCGATCATTTTGCACATGTCATTCGTTTCATTCAAAGAGTTCGTAAAAACACTTTAACACGAGAGAAACCCCATCCAAATCCTCGTTCGTCCACTCAGCGTTAGGTAGTGAGTGACGTCGTGATGGCATCGGCGCGCGCACTGCTAAGGACATTGAATTTCCCGGAACACCCCATTCGAAAGCAAATCCAAGACTCGAAACGGCGGGAAAGACAGCATTAAGGTGTGTATCTACAGACTTTACAGAATAATGGTAATAATCTAAACCTTCTTATTGGTGTTTAATGTTTGATGCACTGAGGTAACTAGGAAAAAAAGGAAAGCGGGTTTTTAACCGCCTGAAGTGCTCCAAAGTACTTCCGCATTGTACCGGTGTTCCGTAACCGCGGTAAAGTTGGTTTTACATTTGCCTATTGTCAACGCGTTCGAACATAAAATGAGAAATAAATACATAAAATCATATTTTGTTAATCTGAAGGGAACAGACAGACAGATAGACAGATAGATACCTTTGTCTGGACAAGGTCTTTTTCAGGTCTCGTGAGGACACTTTTTATTTAGGATTGAAAAATATTTTGTTCTGGTGAGTTGACTCAGCTAATGAAATTGATCATAATCAAAACTACTTACTTAATTATTGCCACGTTTTATTTAATAGGTTTGAAAAAATCCATATATATATATATATATGTGTGGTATATGCATAGATTACCATTTAAATATTTGCACAAATTTAAAATGTGTATCAGAATTATATAAACTTTTTCTCGGTCAGCGATTGAGGATGTCTCCTTTCCATACTCTGCCATTTAACCTCAGGCTCGAAATTATGAATCCATATCTCGACGTCTACACTTTGACTTAAACCTTCATTTTGCAATTCAGGAAGAATGGGCCAAAATCAAATAAAATAAGCCGGATTTCATCAGATGGTTGGGCGTGAATTAATTGATTTTGCAGCATGTCCTTTCCAAGAAGTTTATAGCAACTAATGAATACAGGAGACTGAAAGCAATATCAGACTGTGAAACAAAAATAACATAATTCTTGGATATAATGAAATATTATATTCAAAAGATTAAGATATCCAAAGATTATTAGATATAATGGAAGATAATGTTTGTATTCCATTTTTAGACCTGCTAAAAGAAGAATGTGTGAATGAAAGCAGCCTGGCACCCAGGGAGTGAATCAAATCAGTAAATTTTACCTCAGGTAAGGGGGAATTACACAGAGTTACACTGGATTACTACCAGGAAGTTTCTCATCATGCAGTGGTCTGCTTAGATATCCTTAGTGGTGGACCCAAACCTGGTTATAAATTTAATTCCAAAAGCACTTAAATTGCAAATTAATAGCAAAGAAACATTTGAAATGTAATTATAAAAAGGATAAAAAAAATTTCATGCAAACATTTACAGATTAAGATTTATAAAATGTATTTATTTATAAAAAATAAATATATATTACAGCTGTTGCCAAAAAGTTTTCAGAATGGCACAAATATTTATTTTCACAAAGTCTTTGGTGTTTTTGTCAGATGTTATTATGGTATACTGAAGTATAATTACAAGCAGGTCATACGTGTCAAATCCTTTTATTGACAATTACATTAAGTTGAATATTACATTAATAATAATATAACATAAAGTGAATATTTGCAGAGTTGACCCTTCTTTTTCAAGACCTCTGCAATTCACCCTGGCATACTGTCAGTCAAGTTTTGGGCCACATCGTGACTGATGGCACCCCATTCTCGCATAATCAATGCTGTGAGTTTGTCAGAATTTGTGGGTTTTTGTTTGTCCACCCACCTCTTGAGGATTGACCACAAGTTCTTGATGGGATTAAGGCCTGGGGAGTTTCCTGGCCAGGAATCGAACATTTTGATGATGCATTTCTCAACCCACTTAGTTATCCCTTTGCCTTATGGCAAGGTGCTCCATCATGCTGGAAAAGGCTTTGTTCATGACAAAACTTTTTTTGGTTGGTTTGAAAAAGTTGCTTTTAGAGAATGATTTTGTATTATTCTTTATTCATGGCTGTGCTCTTACTGTAAGCAAAATAGTAAGTGAGCCTACTCCGTTCACCAAGAAGCTCCACACATGAATAGTCTCAGGATGCTTTACTGTTGGCATGACACAGGAATGATGGTGGCACTCACCTTTTCTTCTCCAGGCAAGCTTTTTTTCCGGGCTAAGTTCATTTTCATGGCAAAGTGGGAGTTTGCAATTAAATGCAATTTATCTGTTCACTCTTCATAATATTCTGGAGTATATGCAAATTGCCATCATAGAAACTGAGGCAACAGACTTTGTGAAAATTAATATTTGTGACATTCTCAAAACTTTGGCCATGGCTGTAAATACACAGAATCTATTATATATATAAATTATTTTCCCCCAAAATCTAACTCATTAATTCCATTTCCTACAGCAGCAGCTGTGATACTATTTTGTCTTCTTTCTTTCATCTCACAGAAAGACAAGCACCTTCACAGGCATCTGCCCAAAGCCATACCATGCTTCCTTAATATTTAATAAAAAATTTATTAGAAATTTATAATATTAGAGCATCTGATAGCAGAAATGTTTGCACCCCTACAATAATCAATTCTAAGATTCCTAGTCATCAATTTTGGTCCTCAAAAATAACTGATGAGAAACAGCTGAGAAGAAGCAATAACTGTAAATACCAAATTTAGTTTTTGTTTCAGCATTAGTACAGTTGGATTGGTTCAATATTATAGTATCCTCATAAACATGTGTATGTGTTATTCCAAATTAAATATTCCCTTCTCCATGCCTTCTCATATTTTACAGATATGGCCCTGAACAATGATCGAAGAATTGCAGGTAAATCTTGTTTCACTGACATTTAACATTTTTATTTTAAAAACATGTTTCACAGATCATGTTATAATATAAAACATTTTGATAAACATTACGCTTTTTGCCTAAGGTAATTTCTGAATTAATTTCTCTGCTTCTTCCATCTGCGCTTCACTTGTTTTTTTTTTTTCTTCAATATATTCTCCAGAAAATGAAGTATTTTTAAGGAGGAACCGAGGACAGCTTATTGATAAAGTAAAAAATGTTGATAGAATCGTTGATGACCTCTACCTTACTGGTGAAATGGCAGCAAATGTGCGAGCTGAACGAACAGATCAGGCCAAGATGAGGAAACTTCTGGACTACACAAACAGCAGAAAAGCTGCTCAGCTTCTGGTCGATGCCTTGTATGAACATGCAGCTGATGTCATGGAGGAGCTGACCACAGCCTAAAAGCTCAGCACAGCATTTTAAAACGACTAATTGATGATGCAGGGAATAAATTACAGACCAAATACCTCACCTTTTTAAAAAGATTTTAAGAGATGTATAAATGACATTTTTATATCAATCATGACCATCATTCCACTATATATATATATATATATATTTTTTTTTTTTTTTTTTTTTTTTTTTTACTTTTGTAACTTGATGTGTTTATGCAAGAAAGCTAAATTTTATGACTGGAAAAAAAGCAATGAATGCATGAATAAATAAGAAATATTGAGTGAAACTGCATATTTGAATCAATTGAAAGCATTGTGCAGGTGTGTGTTTTTTTTCCCCCTCTAATAGTGTTTTATAGTACATTTTATTTGGCAGTGGCATGACTAAAATGGGTCTAAATGTAAATGGGTCAAGCATCCCCTGCTAACTGCTCTCCATGCATCTGGCACACAGTAGACTGTTTGGTCTAGGAATAGGCTGTCTTCATTATTTTATGGTAGAAATAATTGGTTTAAATTTATTGATTTACAAAGTATTGGTATTAATGCCAATGTTGAAGTATTGCAAAACATCCATCCTATCCAAACATTTCCTTTAATGCTTAACCGATAGGACAGTCCTACAACCAAGTCTTGGACTATGGGAGAAACTGCGAGTACCTGAAGAAAACCCAGGAAGAAAAAAACATACTCCACGTACACAAACCGCAGGTGAGATTCGACCTCCGCTAAACCTGGAGGTGCGAGGTGACGGGTGTTATGACAGAATTAATAATGCAAAGTTCATGTTTCACCAAACTATATTTTCTGCTTTAATAAATTCTTATTTAAACTTAAAAGATCTCAAAATATTTTTTAAATTAAAAACATAATAAAAGGTAGCACAGTGGCGTAGTGGTCAGAACTGTGGCCTTGTACCTCCAGGGTCGATGGAGTTTGCATGTGTTCTCCCCGTGCTTGGTGGGTTTCATCCAGGTAGTCCGGTTTCCTCCCACAGTCCAAAGACATGCCGACTGGCGTTCCCAAATTGCCCTTAGTTTAGTAGTGTGTGTGAGTATGTATACTGTACAGTATACGTGTGTGTGTCCTGCGATGGATTGGCACGTGCCCCTGCCTCGTGCCCCAAATCTCCTGGGATATGATCCAGGCCCCCGCAACCCTGGATACACAGTAAGCAGTATCGAAGATGAGTAAGTGATTAAATGACAAATGTGGATTCATCCCTTTAAGTCATTTGGTTAAACAGCGCCCTCTGGTGTTGCGAATCCCAGACAAGCATTTACGTGCTGAGCTCGAAACGAAGAAAAAGAAAGCAATACGACTTATAAACAGACTTATAATAATGTTAATAATAACACACTTTATTGAGTGTTTGGTGTTTAATGCAGTGAGGTAACAAGGGGAAAATAGGAAAGCCGTTTTTTTTTACCGCCTAAAGTGAGACTAAATATACTAACTTCCGCATTGTAAACACAGTACATTTCAGTCAACGTATAAACGAGAAAAGCAATACTGAAACTGAAACTTCCTGTGTGTGCAATGCGGAAGTTAGGCGCTTAAAAACTTACTTACGGAACGCATTGCTTTTCTCGTTTATATTGACTGAAACTTCGCATTTCACGAAGGATGGACATAATCAAGAAAAATAAGGTGAAGCTGATCAGGTGGCTACGCGCCGACGACTTCATTCTGCAGCACGTCCAATCCGGGAACCTGATCACCATGGACGAATATACGAAATTAAAAACGATCTCAGACCCCGGAGCACAGATAACAGAGCTGTTGGATCTAATGTTGCAGAAAGAAGATAATGTTTGCATTAAGTTTTTAGACTTGCTGAAAGATGATGATGTGAATGAAAGCAGCCCGGCGCTCAGGGAGTGGATCAGATCAGTGTCTATTACTACCTCAGGTAATGTTTACATTACATTCTAACAGTACAGTGTAACTCCGAGGACAAGAGGGGAGACACCTAATCATGTACAACCATGATGTACATATAGCTCTTACCTACAGATCATCTCCAATAAGCAAGAATTGAAACCCGCTGCCAGGAAATCTCTTATCATGCATGCAGTGGTCTGCTCAAATGTAATTAATTTAAGTGTAAGTTTATTCAGCAAAGATAATGTTCAGAAGCTCAACTTGAACTTGTCTCTTCTAATAATGAAACTAAAGTAAAAAAAAAAAATGTACTTAGGTTAAACTGGTAGTTCGGATGTAGGCTTCTCACCTGGCATGTGGCAAGCCCAGGTTCGAGTCCCAGCTACTGGATAGAGGGCATCCCCCCCTTAATGTTAAATAAAAAGTCTAAATGTATATCTAACAGAAATTGTAAAAAAATAATAATGATAATAATAATAAATAGTCAACTTTATTTGTACAGCACTTTAACAACAATGAATGCCCCAAAGTGCCATGTCATGTTGATTTAAATGCCAAAGAAAACATACAAGTTTTGAGGTGGGATTTGAACACCCTCAGTGATATGGCCTCACGAATAATCAAGGGTAGGTCATTCCACAATTTGGGTGCTGCCACAGAGAACAGCGGATCACCCCTAAGCGTGCATTTGGTTTTGGGTACACATTTTTGCTGAGTATCTGATGATCTGAGAGACCAGTCCTTAGCCAACACAACCCTCACATGCACACGTTTACATATTTATATTACTATTACTACAGAATTTATTGTATATGTAAATACTCCCCCAATACAACTCCAGCGTTTACAAAATGAAATCCCCCTACCATCTGATCAACCCCCGCCCCCTCTTGGCATCAGCCTGACCCTAACCCTGGGTTTCAGTAAACATATGCAAATATACAGTGCATTATATAATCTAGCATTTAGGCAAAAATATTTTACATTCATAGATGTATTTAAAGATTTATACAAATACAGAAAGCTATAAACAAGTCCAATCCAAGCATAAGATTATTGGGATCTTTAACATTAATAGTTGTTTGGGGAACAGTTCAGTAGCAAATAATTTTTCCTAACAAAATACCAAAGCAAATAATTGACATCTACAGTGTGTCCCAAATGTCTCTATGCATTGAGAACAATTTACACTTTACAGTATACCAAAATGCAATTTTATTGCAAAACATACTACACATACTTGCAATGTCTTTGTATACACACGCAGGCCCGTCTCAACAGATCTGGTGTTATGTATGTAATTTGGCTTCAATCGAAAACTTGTGACAGCTTGCCAGTTCAGCCATGAAGTTGTTTAATATGCTCTTCTCATGTCAAATGTATTTATGTATACACTTAAATTCTATAAACCAACACTTTTTCCTGCTTCTCTATTACAACCAAAAGTCATGATATGCTTTGCATATATTATGTAGAATTCCCAACATTGCATACTGTATCGTGAAACAATAATTTTCCAATGCAAAAAAACGAATAATTAGTAGCTGAAATGATGTAATAGCTTAATACCATTTCACACAAATGTCTTAATTTTTTTTTTTCACAGGAACACAACCACATGCTCCTCAGGGTTCTCAGTCTCCTCAGGGCGAGCGGCCAGGTGGGTCTAATGACCATACCATGCCTCCTGAATATTTAATAAAAAAATTACATTTCAAAGCCATGCCTGTTTATGTGGATGCTTAATGAAAGTTATAATACAAATCGTTTTTCATCAACAGGTCACACAGTGAATATTGATGCAAGTTCCGGTAATGTTACCGCCCCTATAATAATCGGGTCTAATGTTTCTGGCCTTAGTATGAACATCAGTCATGGAAACTGACTGAGAACCAGCATGCTACATAACAGTAAATATTAAAATTAGTTTTTGTTTTAACATAAAAAATATATATTTTGGTCCATTCATATTATAGCATCCACATAAATGTGTGCATGTTGTTGCCAAGTTAATTTTTACCTTCTTCATGCCTTTTCATATTTTACAGGTATGGCCATGAACAATAAACCAAGAATTACAGGTAACTCATGTTCCACTGATATTTACAACATATATTTAAAAAATAAAATGTAAAGTGAGAGATTTCACAGCATAAAAGGTTTCTGTCTAAAGTAATTTCACAATTAGTTTCTCTGTTTCTTCCTTCTGCACGTCACTAATTTCCTCCTTCTATATATATTCTCCAGATAATCAGGAATTTTTGAACAGGAACAGAGGGAAGCTTGTTGATAAAATAAAAGCGGTCGATAGAATTGTTGATGACCTCAGCTTTACTGGTGAAAAGGTAGCAAGCATACAAGCTGAGCAAACAGAACAGGCCAAGATGAGGAAAGTTCTGGACTACACAACCACCAAAAAAGCTGCTCAGTTTCTGGTTGATGCCTTGTATAAACATGAAGCTGATGTTATGGAGGAGCTGACAACGCCCTAAAAGCTCGGGCAGCATTTTAAACCTTCTTATTGATGGTGCAGAGAATAAATTACACACCAAGTACTTAAACTTTTTTAAGATTTTATGAGTGGTATCCATATGTTTTATATTATGCATGACCATCATTCCATGTATTTTTTATTATTTTTTTTTTACAATTTTATGTTGTTATTAACTTGGCGTGAATAGGTAAAAATCTATTAACTTGGTGCTATTATGCGAGATGGCCAATAAAAGTTTTACAATGCAAAATCAACAAATACAGTACACAAGTTTATTAGAAATATTAAGTGAAGGTGCATATTTGATTCAACTGAAAGTACTATGTACGTTTTTTTTTTTAATCCATGGTGTTTTATGTAAAGATCCTAAATATTTGATTGAACTAATTTGACCGCAATTTATTGTAATGCATTCTGTTTAGCTAGCATGCCTGTCCTCTCTGTCAGGAGGCAGTGTGCGTTAATAGAACTGTGCTACAGAGTTATCTTTAATCATGCTAGAAAAGCACAGAGTATCCCATCAATACCACCCCAGAAAAATTGAACCTCAAAATTCAATTCTAAATTAAAATATTTCTTATTTGGCTCCAAAATTCACAACTTCAACCTCAGTTGGAGATTTGCAGCTGGCCACATGGGGAAAAATCCTTCAGAGAAACAGTTATGAGGAGAAGTATGTTTGAATGTGTATCGGTGAGGCATTAAACCCAAAGAACACTCTACCAACTGTTAAGCATGGGGGTGGAAACATCATGTTTTGGGGCTGTGTAGCTGAGATTTGAACTAGTGCACTGCACAAAGTGAAACTTGTCCCAAATTAAGTGATTCAACAATACAATGAAAATAACACAAATGACATGGATAAAGCATGCTAACTAAGCTTTTGGAACCTCAAATGTGTCAGAAGTTTGTAACACACGACAACATGTAACGTGAAATATTTCTTACTTGTTTTAAGTACAATTATTACTGTTTACAGCTCATGCAGTCAAGATTCACTGCATTTTTGACAATGTGCTGATTTTAGAAAAAATAAATAAGTTAAAACATTTACACCAAATTCTTATTCTTTCCCTCTGTGCAAGATGTACACTGCCTGGTCAATAAAGCCACTGTATAATTTAAATAAGCATACTGTATATGTGAACACCTTTACTGTTGTTCCAGCTGGCAACTGATGCAATAAGTAGCTTTTCCATTTTTAGGAACACAAAGAAAAAAGGTTCTAATTTGCTATGGAATGAAAAGATCGAACAGTGGGGCGGTGGTAAAAGGTCACATGGTCTGAATCCAGATTTGTCATGAGCTATGGGCAAGAAGGGAAGGGAAGGAAGAGCATGAAGCGATGTACCTATGCCCGCTTTTACTTTAATTGTTCAGGTCTAAGCTCAGCAAAATTATATGGCAGTATCTGATGACTTGAATGTACTGAATGACCAAGTTATCTCATCAATGGATTTTATTTCCTTTGTCAATAACATCGACAAATTCCAAGACTCAAATTGTCAAAGTGCGGCTCTGGGAGCATGTGTTCACAAATGAACTGGCACCACATTTCACATAAGTATAGTAAAAGCCAAAACAAGAGGTTTAGAGAAATATTCACATGCAACTTTTTTGGCAGGCAGTATAAAATCTAGATTGGGCAACGGCTCCTGTCTGTTCTTCAACGTGGCTCTCACAGTCGCCACTCGGCCCAGCCCTCTTTCAGCATGGTCACCTTTGCAATTTCTGTGGTGTAGGGCATCGCCCCGCTCACATGCCACTCTCTGATTTTTTTTTTCTGGTTAGTCTTGGCAGCAGTAGAGAAGCTGAGCGGATCCACAGGGGCAGCAGCTTCTGCACCATAGTACTTGCAGTCGCGGCCAGCAGGCCTCGTCCAGCCCTCGATTGGCGCTGCCTCAGCCATTAGTCCTCATCACGTCCTATGTCTGGGGGACTTTCCCAACTGGGAACGGGGGCCTTAACAGTGAATACAGTGGCCTTTTCCCCCTCGGCGGCTGGATCGGCTAGTTCTTGGTGAAAGTGAAAGTGCCGTGGCAACTCATGTAGTCCTTTGGTTACGATTAAATGGCGGTACTCAGTCCTTAGTGATGGTAGGTATGACACCAAAGCTCTGAAGCTTGTATCCAGTAGAAGTGGCGTTTCCAAATTAAGCCTTGCTCCGAGGCATGTGTTGTTTCTCTGAGAGTCACGTGACAAACGAGGCCTCAAATTTGCCAAAACTGACTATATGGCATAGACATGGATGTCTAACTGTTGTGAATCATTGTATTAAAGATTTTTTATTAATTAATTAATTATAAATAATAATAAAAAAATTTTACTTACATTTACTTCTTATATAATATATGGAGAAGGAACATGCACACAAAACCTTTTGGTTTATATTAATGACCTCAATCTCTCACATAAACTCTAGTGTTATTGTATCTAGAGTTTTTTTCTTTCCCTCCTCAATTTTTTTTATTGTGTGTTTTAATCATTGATTTGTGATCAATGGCACGATCCGTTTGCTATAGAAAACATATCCTCTAGATGTCAGCACAATGAGCTCTTAAATAAAGCTTCATGAAATGATCCTTTTTGGTGAAACTATTGTCTTCTGGGCCATCCTGTTCGCATGCTGCTCTCTCATTTTAGCATCCGCCGTAAATTCTCCTCTCACGCACTCTGAATTCTGAGTGCTTCATCTCGCTTTTATTGAGTGGTGCAAGCCATTAACACTGGCAAAGATCCATTAACACTCATCCTGCACCAGCCGTGCCTGATCTAGCAGCTCCGCCCCTTCACACAACTGCAGAAGTGGAGGCAACCAACGTAGTGAGCCTTTTGAGTGAGCGAGGGGAGAAAAAAAGATTGCAGTAACAGTATTAAAAAATAACATTTATCACATTTATTGTTCGACATTTATCAATGGACATGTAGAATGTAGAAAGAAACCATGACCATTATCATATTTATGGAATGAGCAGCAATGTACAAGTGTTCAATGCCCACACACCCCCATCTCTATTATTTATTAATCCAATCCAACTCAACTCAAAGTGAAAGTTAGCTAACTTTCACTTTGAGTTGACTTGGATATTGAGTTGGACATTAGGCTATTTTACCTCCACAATCCAAAAAATGTCAAAGCAAAAAAAATCAGGTAAGCGGAAAAAAAAAGGAGACACATTAGAAATAGAAAGAAAACTGCATCACAGGCAGCAGCTCAGTACAAACTTCAGTGCGGTGCAAGAAAGTAAGTTGAGGCATTTCCTCAAATGCTATTTCCTCAGGCTATGGCAGTGTCATACAGTAGCACTGGCTAAACAGTACTGTTGTGGATACCGAGGTCCATCAGAAGGGGCTTGGGACAGGCAGAGATAGAGAGATGCTAAAGGTTGAAAGTGACCATGAAGGTGAGGAAGTTTGTAGAGTTGGTGAATATGAAGTTCATTCTACAGTAGGTTTGCAGAAAGTGAGCCAGCATGAAAAGTAAGAAAAAAGACGTTGAAAAGCATTACCCTTGTTTGTCAGATGACAGAGTTGTTTGTTGCCAGACAGGAAGAAGGTTACATGCACCAGAGAAACAGATTTAACAGCTGCTCAAAGACCAGAATGGTTGTTTATTTCCTGATTATCTGATTTATGCAAAGTCATCTAATGGAATGGTAAAGCAACAGAGACTGTCAAGCTTAACAGTAAACATGACCGTAAAAGTGTGAGACATTACATGACCCCGCATGTAGTGGAAAAATACTGTAGCACACAAAGGCAGGAAGTGGAACTGCCTGGCAATGTAAACAAAAGCAATCCAGGTTTGAAAAGAACAGCTCGCGTATAACAAGACTGTTAGATGTGACATTTCACCTTAAAAGAACCAAAACCCAAGAACCAGTAGTGTCTTGAATAGTAAGGTCCTGGGGACAGTTCTTGGCTCAATCTCTTGGCTTGTTATGACCCACTACTACTCCAAATCTAACCTTAGTAGTGCAATAGCACAAATGATTGTGGGGGAAAAACCCTTGACAGACAATACCATAACCCTATCAGATTATTTGCAATAGAGCAAATTTGCCAAGTAGAGGGGGTCCAGACACATTTAGACACAAAAAGACAAAAAAAAATCCTCTAGAGATTTAACTTAATTTATGCACAATGTGTATATTTTTTGATTTTATGCTGCTGAATGCTGTCCACAATTGTCCAAATGTTTTGGTTATTTAAATCAATTATACAAACTATTCAGTGCCACTCCAGAGTGATGGACCATTTTGTCCATTTGGTTGTTCTATTAACCACCTACAGTACAGGGTGGGCCATTTATATGGATACACCTTAATAAAATGGGAATGGTTGGCGATATTAACGTCCTGCTTGTAGCACATTAGTATATGTGAGGGGCAAATTTTTCAAGATGGGTGGTGACCATGGTGGCCATTTTGAAGTCGGCCATCTTGGATCCAACTTTTGTTTTTTCAGTAGGAAGAGGGTCATGTGACACATCAAACTTATTGGGAATTTCACAAGATAAACAATGGTGTGCTTGGTTTTAACCTAACTTTATTCTTTCATGAGTTATTTACAAGTTTCTCTTTGTTCACAGCCATTGACATGTCGAAGAGGTTAACACGTGATGAGCGGATCGAAACTGTGTTGATATCTGTTGAACGCAGTAACCGGGTCATTGCAGCAGATTTCAATGCAAGACACCCTACGAGACCATCCATCTCCCATGCTACAGTTAGCAAACTGCTTGCTAAGTTTCGTGAAACTGGTTAAGTGTTGGATTTGCCAAAATGTGGACGCATGAAAACTGTCACTAATGAACAAACATCAGTGGCTGTCCTAGCTTCATTCAGCAAGAGTACACAGCGTAGCACTCGCCGCATGTCACTGGAGAGTGGCATTAGTCGAACATCCCTTCGGCGGATATTAGCTACTCACAAATGGCACCCTTACAAACTCCAGCTACTGCAGCATCTCAACGAGGATGACCCAGATCGGCGCACACAATTTGCAGAATGGGCAAAACAAAAATTGGAACAGGACCCTCAGTTCACGCAAAAGATTTTGTTCAGTGATGAGGCAAACTTTTATGTGAATGGTGAAGTTAAAAAACAAAACCACCGCTATTGGTCTGACACTAACCCACATTGGATAGATCCCTCCAAGACTGTTGGAACAAAAAAAGTGATGGTATGGTATGGTATATG
>JAAGKR010012639.1:0-15941 GCA_011419295.1 Clarias macrocephalus
TATTTATAGTATAAATTTCTTGATTTTAAAAAGAGGAAACTGGGAATATGTGTGCATCAAGGTGAGATTTAATCATGATTTTTGCAGCATATACAAACTTTTAATTCTTGATTGTGTCCTCTTACTCTCAAATTATCCGTTTTTTAAGAGAACTTCCTGATATCCGAGAGACAACCAGGACTTCCTTGAGAATTTTGTTGCCTACATAGTTTGAGTCACATAATTGCCTAGAATGTCTCTGCATGCTGTAATTTTACGCTTTCTTGTCACTGGGACTAAGAGGCCCAAACTTGTTTCAGCAAGATGTTTTTTTTTTTTTTTTGCCTGGACATAACGTGAGCTCCATGTTTCCCATACTGTACTGTATTTATGAAACGCTGTGTTAGTCATGGCACACATGTCTTCCAAAAAAGTTAAACTTTTGTCTCATCAGTCCACATAAATATTTGCCCAAAGGTCTTTGTTGACGGTGGAGTGACGGTTGCTTTACATCTTAGGGAGCCCTCATTTCTGTGTTTCCTTCTAGCTTTCCCTTTTAGTTATGCTCTCCTAGTACAGGTGAAACTCAAAAAATTTGAATATTGGCCATTTATTTCTGTAATGTAACTTACATGACAAGGTGAAACTAATACATAAGATAGACTCATTACATGCAAAGCAAGTTAGTTCAAGCTGTGATTTGTCATAATTGAGATAATTATGGCGTACAGCGCATTGAAAACCTCAAATCCACAATTTCAGAAAATTTTAATATTACATGCAATCAATAACACAAGGATTGTACATAGAACAATATCAGATCTCTGAAAAGTATAAGTATGCATATTTACTCAGTACTTAGTTTGGGCCCCTTTTGCAGCAATTACTGCCTCAATGCGGTGTAGCACTGCTGAGGTGTTATGGAAGACAGGATGCTTCAATAGCGGCCTTCAGCTCTTCTGCATTGTTCGGTCTCATGTCTCTCATCTTTCTCTTGGCAATGCTCCACAGATTCTCTATGGGGTTCAGATCAGGCGGGTGTACTGGCAAATCAAGCACAGTGATCACACGGGCATTAAACCAGGTTTTGGTGCTTTTGGCAGTATGAACAGGTGGCAAGTCCTGCTGGAAAATGAAGTCAGCATCCCCATAAAGCTCGTCTGCGGGAGGAAGCATGAAGTGCTCCAGAATCTCCTGGTAAACGGCTGCATTGACCCTGGACTTAATGAAGCACAGTGGACCAACACCAGCAGATGGCATGGCTCCCCAAATTAACACACACTGTGGAAACGTCACACTGGACTTCAAGCATCTTGCAGTGTGACTCTGGGTCCTTGGTTTCCAAATGAGATGCAAAAGTTGCTCTCATCAGAAACGAGGACTTTGGACCACTGAGCAACAGACCAGTTCTTTTTTTCTTTAGCCTGGGTAAGACGCTTCTGATATTGTCTGTTGTTCAGGAGCAGCTTGACGAGTAATACAACATTTGAAGCCCATGTCCAGGATCCGTCTGTGTGGTGGCTCTTGATGCACTGACTCCAGCCTCAGTAAACTCCTTGTGAAAGAACCCAACACTTTTGAATGTCCTTTTCCTGACAATCCTTCCCAAGCTGCGGTCATCCCTGCTGCTTGTGCACCTTTTTCTTACACACTTTTCCCTTCCACATAACTTTCTATTAATGTGCTTTGATACAACACTTTGGGAACATCCAACTGCTTTTCCAATTACCTTTTGAGGCTGTCCCTCCTTATGGAGGATGTCAATGATGGTTTTCTGCACAACTGGTCAGCAGTCTTTCCCATGATTGTTCTTCCTACTGAACCAGACTGAGAGACTATTTAAAGACAGGTGTTATGGCTTAATTAGCTGATTAGAGTGGGACACTGTGAGCCTAGAATATTGAACCTTTTCACAATATTCAAATTTTCTGAGATTGTGGATTTTTCACATGGGTTTTCATGAGCTTTAAGCCATAATCATCTCAATTATGACAAATCACAGCTTTAACTATCTTGCTTTGCATGTAATGTGTTTATCTCATATACTGTATTAGTTTCACCTATTAAGTTGTCTTACTGAAATAAATGCGTTTTTGGTGATATTCAAATTTTTCCAGTTTCACCTGTATTATAAGTACAGTGGAACCTGGGAACGTGGTTTACGAGTGTTCCGCAAACCGAGCAAAGATTTTAAATAATTTTTTATCCGGAAACTGAGCAAGTATTAGTTTACGAGCGCCGAGTATCGTGCTTCACACATGCGATTCTTATTTTGACACCAAGCGTCACTCTCTCACCTTACCCCCCCTCCCCCTCCCTTCTTACCCCCCACGGCTTCGCAAACACAGAACCTCTACTCGTGCGTGCGCAATTTGGCACTGAAACACACACACACACGCACAGACGCTCTCGCCTTTTCACCCCTCCCGGCTTCACAAAGACACAGAAACTCTGCTCTGTCGCGATTCTTTTCAAAGGTAAGGTGCTGGTTTATTTGTTTTTTTGTTTTTTTTACTTTACAGCAGTGGTTCCCTTAGTATGCACCGATGCCTGGTCAGAGAGATTTCTTTTTTTCCTGTTAAAACTGTGTTTCCGTGTTTGTGTGTGTGTTTGTTGTGAAACTTAAGTGATTCCTTTAGTATGCGCTCACGCCAGTCTCGCTTTTTTTCCGTTAAACTGGTGTTTCCGCTGTGTTTATGCGCTTGTTGTGAAAATTAAAAAGTGAGTCTGTTAATATACGCTCATGTCAGTCTCAGAGAGATTTCTTTTTTTCCTGTTAAAACGTTGTTTCTGTTGTATGCGTGTGTTTGCTGTGAAACTGTTGTGAAAAAGCGAGGTGGGGAGAGGGAGAGAGCGTTACTGTGTAAAACGAGGCGAGGGAATGGGCTAATTCCACACACACACACACAAACACACACACACACACACACACACACACACACACGGCGCATGCGCACACACACACACACGGCGCATGCGCACACCAATGGAAACACTTATCTGTCAGGATTTATTTGTACTTTTTTTAAAGGTAAAGTGCAGATTAATTTGTTTTATTTTCATTTTATAGATTGTATTAATTATTTTTATGTATTTATTTTTGGGGGCTGTGGAATGAATAATTTGAGTTTTCATTATTTCTTATGGGAAATGATGATTTGGTTTAAGAGTGTTTTGGAATACGAGCCCACTTCCGGAACGAATTATCGTAATAATCCAATCGTAATCCAAAGTTCCACTGTAGTATGATCGCACATTTAATGACTTTATAATAGAATAGATGGACCCTATCTACCCTACCTATCTTGGCAGTGGCTGTAGACAGAGGTTAAGGGACGAGTGGCACAGAGCGTATGCAGTAGCCAGGAGAGCAAGCGCGGCTGAGAACCTGCAAGTTGAGCCAAAGCAGCAGCAGAGAGATCGCGGCTGTGTGGAAAGATGAAGGCCACAGCACGCGTGCAAAATCCGACGCGCAGGTTGAGAGAGAGCAGCAGCAGTGTGAGCGCGGCTGTGTTGAGAGATGAAGGTTGCAGCGTGCGTGCTGAATCTGGCGTGCAGTTTGAAAGAGAGAGCAGCAGCAGAGTGAGTAGATTGGAGTTGCAGTGATTATGTGGATATCGAGTCAGAATCGAAAACAAAAGCAGAGGGTCAAAGCCGGGTTATCAATCAGCGTCGCAAACAATTCCGAGTCATGAAGCTAAGGACGTAAGCAGAGGAGAAAAAAAGAGTCAACAATGAAGAAGGCAAAAGGTATAATTGGCAGATACCCTAGACACAAAAACACTGGGCTTGGGGCGCAAAATAATTCGGCACCTCATGGTTGTTCCTGGGCAAATTATATAGAGTGAAAACTGATGAATGAAATACCGAGCAGGTGTGCTCATGACGGTGAATGAAGCGGCAAAACGGAAGCCGTGGAATAGAAAATGGAGAGGAGTTGCAGGTAATTATGACTTGGCTTGAGCAGAGGGCATGACTTGGTGTACTGTTACAGACCCTGAACAAAAGCCCCCTTTTTTTTGACTGTTAAATACATTGTCTAAGCACATGGCTAACTATTCAGAAGAGCTATGATAATGCCACTATATTATACAGCAGTATACATTATATGTCACTACAATAACTGATAAGCTCCAATAAGTTGCATACAATAATATATTAATCTTGCTTATAACTCCATATTTGGTCAGGCATTTTACAGAAACAACGTAGCTAATTGTTTACATCCGGTATGTGTCCATATCTGATTTAATAAACAAGCTAGTTTTACTATGCTAGGTGCTAGCGGTTAGCATAGTGCTATTAGCTGTCTTATAAATCCATATGTTAGCACTGCTACAAAAGCTATAAAGCTACTGTTTACTGCCCTACGTGTATATATCATCAAGGTAGACGAATACCCACCAGCCTAACACGTCTCTGAGAACATAGTTGATGAATTGTTGGAAGGCAGCTGGTGCATTACAGAGTCCAAAAGGTATGATCAAACTTTCGTAATGTCCAGTGGGGGTGATGAACGTTGTCTTCCACTCATCGCCCTCTCTGATACGCAACAAGTTTTAGGAGGTCCAACTTTGTAAAAATGGTGCCACCAGAAAGGGCGTCCAGGGCTGAGTTGGTAAGAGGATTACCATTTTTGATGGTGATATTGTTGAGTCCCCGACGGGATGTAGGCCATCTTTTTTTTCACAAAGAAGAACCCCGTGGCGGCAGGCGAGGAGGAGGGCCGGATGGTACCTTGGCGGAGGGCCTCGGCGGTGGAAAGTGGAGTATAGATGGTCGCGGGGAGGGACAGAACCTGGCTGAAGCTCTATCGCCAGGTCGTAGGGGCGATGAGGAGGAAGGTGGCTGGCGCGTCTCTTACAGAATGCTACAGCCAGGTCCCGATAGGCGGCAGGGGTGGCGTTGGTGTGGTCCACAGGGGCTGCAGACTCCCTAGAGCACGTCCTAATTGCATGGGGTCCCTGGCTCCGGTGTCAACCACAGCAGGAGGTAGAGGTCTGACAGGTCCGATAGCTGTGGTGGTGAAGGAAGGGCGAGTCTCAGGAACCTGGGTGTGAGAGGCAAAGGTTGGCGGTCAGGGCATGGTGTGTGAAAATGAGGGTGGGGTTGGTGGCAGGGTCCGGGAAGCTGGCCTCAGATGAGAGAGCAGGCGTTGGTCTATCCGTAGGGCGAGTTGGATTAACCTTTTCAGCATGGCCGGGAGCTCTCGTCCGGCGAGATCATCCTTAATGTGTGAGGCCAGTCCCTTGTAGTAGGCCGTCCAGAGGCCAGCGTCTACCCAGGTAGTCTGGACGGTGAGGGTACGGAAGCTACCATGCAAGATTCTCCCCTGTCCTTATGCTGGTAGAGAACCCAGGCTCCTCTCTGCTCCTTGTGGGAGGATGCTCTATCATTAAAAGCACCCTGAGCCAAGTTGGTCTCACAGTTGAGAACAAGGCTCCGGCCCCTGTACTTATCGTGTTCATACAGTGTAATCTGAGGATTATCCAGGTCCTCTGTCACCAGCTCAAGTGAGGAAATAGCATCATTGTAGGACACGCTGCTATATTCTCCTTCCTCGTAAGCAGTCGGTTCACCACTGAAATTTATATCTTTGTACGCCACCCATGGATTCCCGATGACCTTCAGCGAGGAGATGCAGTCATTAAAGTTCAGCTCAACTAAATTACAGTCATTGGAGGTGACTCTCTGCTGTTGCCCCGGAAGTTAGAATGTTCATAGATGATGATCTTGTTCATGACTGAAGGAGTTTGCAGGTGTCTTAGAGACTCACAGGCAGTGCAGAAAGCAAGAAGAGTGAGGATCCATGAAGAGTGCTCAGGTTTATCTGTCTAAACTAAGGGTCTGGGTTTGATTCCCATCTCAGGGCCTGTGTGCATGGAGTTTGCATGTTCTCATTTATAAATAAATCATTTATAACCCTAAATCTAAAACCTAAAAACATTCCTCAATAAGGTTGATTAAAGTTTAGTTGGGGGACAGGGTTAGGGTTTTTTATATAAAAAAAAATTATGTGGGTTCACCATGTCCAAATTTCATACCGCATATGTAAACTAAAACACTTCTGATATCAAGTAAACTCATAATTTAATGAATTGTATTTACACCACCAGTCTTGCAAAGTTTTGCATGCAAGTGAAAAGTTCATTTGAGGTTTTTGTAGGACTTCTACAGTTTTGTGAAAAGCAAATATTCCAGAATTTGTATAATCTTCATGTATGTGAAAAGCCTCAAAGCTTAATAATTTTAAATGTTACTATACTTATATTATGAACTAGACATGGCTGCGATTTCATTCACGTGGAATTTAATTGCACACTCGTAGTCGTATTTTAAAAATGTGATCTGTTTATTTTGGAATAAACAAAAAAAAATATGTGTTATAGTGAAATGCATAGAATTTTTATTAAGTAGATTTCAATTGCAATCTCATAAGCGATGTAACGGGTTTGATGCATGGACAGACACAATGGAATGCGGACACAAGGCTGGCAAGTGGTTGGGGCAGGCAGAACGGCTTGTATGTTCACAAACTCTTTCTGTTTTAAAATTCTGTTTGCTTAAAAAAACCTGTTTGACAGATTTTTTAAAACTTTTCTATAGAGTGGAGTTTAAAACCCTGACTTCCACGAATACACACACACTTAAACACCCTTTGTATTGACATGCATTTCAGAGGTTTTTAAATATTTGGTTTATCTTCATTGTTAGCTGGACCTGCTTTAGTAAAAGAAATCGTACATGATCAACGTTATACATTTGACATTTGAACCATTGGACCTAGAAATCCAATGCAGAATCCTGAATAGGACAATTTTAAGATACTGAATATTTATTTTGTTTGCTTTTAATATTTAAAATTATCCAGATGTTTCTGTTCATTTCCAATTTAAAATATAACTATCCCAGATTTTCAATATCAGCTGGATACACAAAAATTAAATAAGTCTGACTATAGTTTCCCCTGCTTGTGTAACCAATTAGGTTAAGTCATCTTTACATGAGCTTTTTGTAAGCTATTATTATATGATTCTAATATAATAATATAATATAATGTAATATAATAAAGGACCAGTAAGCAAGCAAACACACACACACACACAGTACTGTATATACTTCAATATTAAATGTTTATTTTAACATGAGTATATTAATATTAATGCCTCCTTTACTGACATACTTTATTTTTTTTTTGTTTATTAAAAGAAATGTAACTTTTCCTCTAGTCAAGGGGACGGTGGGACAGTCACAGGGTTCCTTGGTTCAATCCTGAGTTCTGTGCACCTTTTCAGTGTGTATTCTCCCCGTGTCCATATAAATTTCTTTTGGGTTTTTTAGGTGTCCCTTGAAACATAATAGTAGATATACTCGCTGCACTGTGAATAAGTGCATGTTGCTTTCTGGTGACCCACTCAGTGTGTATCCTTTCATTATGTCTAATAACCCTGGGCTTATTATTATTATTATTATTATTATTATTATTATTATTATTATTATTATTATTGTGTGTGTGTGTGTGTGTGTGTGTGTGTGTGTGTGTGTGTGTGTGTGTGTGTGTTTGCTTACTGGTCTTTATTAATAAATCAACAACAATAACAATCCTACTACTACTACTACTAATACATCCACCGCAATTTGAACACTATTTAAAGCTTTGCTTTTGCATGAGAGTGACACCTAGTGCTCAAACTAGAATTTTAATTACCTTCTTCATTGACGAGACAACTGGCAATGTTATTTTGATTATTTTATTTCACTTTTAAAAATCGGTTGGAGATGGGGAATCCCTGACTATTGTAATATATTAATATTGTAATTATATTTCAATTGAATAATTTAGACTTTTGATTTTGTAGAATTACTATTATTTACAATTACACAAGTGGCCTGTTAGCTGAATTTAAAGTATTTATACTCTTTACAACACACACACACACACACACACACACACACACACACACACACACACACACAACACACACACACACACACACACTTACTTGCTTCCAAAAAAATTCTTATGGTATTTCATTATGAAGACTTTCTTTAACATTTCCACTTCAACGTTTTTTATATTCATGCACCTGTAGGACACCAGTAATTATCTAGTCTTCCTGAAGTGAGTCAAAACACTTATGAACTGGAACCTTGCTGCAGTAATTATAAACATAGGAAATCTATTGGCCTGTATTGCTTTATTCAGGTACACAAATGTGTCTCTTTATTTTTTAGACATAATGGACAGAGTTACAAATGTCATAAACAAACAAACAAATAAACAAATAAATAAATAAATAAGACATGATTTTGTTTACTTGAGCATTAAAACGTAAAAGGCTATTTTTTTATTGAATAAATTGATTTAAGGCAGTACGGTGGCGTAATGGTTAGTAATGTCTTCTTACAACTCCAGGGTCCAGGTTTAATTTCCACCTGTGTGTGTGGAGTTTGCATGTTCTCCCCATACTTGGAGGGTTTCCTCCGAGTATTCTGTTTCCTCTGACAGTCCAAAGACATACAGGTTAGGCTAATTAGTGTGTGAAAGTGTGAGCATGTATGTGTTTGTGTTTATATGAGTGAGAGTAAATTAACTTAATATCATGCATTAGTGTGAAAAATAAACTTACTAATAACAGTATACTTATAACGTTAATGTTACATTCAGAGTTTGTCAAAACTCTAAACATGAACAGTTATCCTTCTTGTAAAGTTAAACATGAACTTAAACATAACTAAGCATGGGCTTTTGTGGCTTTTGTCACGAGCCAGCCTGATCACCCTAGTATTTCCAGGTCATAATCCACATCCATGCTGTTTCCAGCTCTCCCAGCTAATTACCTAGTTCCACCTGTCTCTAATCAAGCTACTCTCCTACTTTCCTTTAAAAGAAAGCCAAAGACTTCACTCCATGCCGATGTATCTTACGTGCGCGCCTCCAGTCCTGTCTTGTCATTATTTTTGATCTGTACATTCTGTGTTTGACCCTGCCAGCTTTTGGATTATCACCTGTTTTTCAGATTTCGCCTTTGTGTATGACTTCGCATGTTTACCGACCTTTGATCTTGGACTGCGCTTCCGGATTTGATCGCTCTCGCTACTTGGACTTTGTTACCAACCCTGCCTGCATTTCGGATTTCCCCCTCACATTTCTGGATTGGAAATCTCTGTGGATTTACCCTGCATTTGATCCTGCCTGTCATTTCATTCACACTACACTTCACCTCCACGTCATCGGGGATTCCCCTTCTGTACCCGGAAGTCTCCAAATGCTCACTAGGCTACCACAGCAACATACTGTCTGCTCCGCTAGTATCACCAGGTGCTTTACCTTTCACATTAAAAGAAGCATAAACCTCTTGGTGTGTTTTGAGTCTGCTTTTGGGTTCACTATTCCCTAGCTCTGACAGTATACATCGGCCATGACGAACCCAGCGGATTTGGAACAACTCAGACAGACGCTTTCACAACAAGGAGCCCTGCTAGGCTCCCACCAGCAAAGTATCAAACAAGTCACTCAAGCACTCTCCTCCATCTCCTCACAATTGGAACAATTCCTAGCTACATCCTCTCCTACTCCTTTGCCCACCATTTGCCAAGAGCCCAGGCTCCCGCATCCACAGCCATACGATGGCACACCCGGAACCTGCCGCTCCTCTGTCTTTCAGTGTTCTTTGTTACTCAAGCTCCAAGCCTCGTCTTTTCCCACAGAACGCTCTAGAGTGGCATTCATGATCACACTCCTAACCGACCAGGCACGCGAGTGGGGAACTGCTGTTTGGGATGCCAACGACCTATGTTGTTCAACCTTCCAGATGTTCACCAAGGAGATGAAAAGGTTCCTCGACTGCTCCTACTCTGGCAGGGACGCTGCCAGGAAATTACTGGAGCTCCGCCAAGACCCTTGCTCTGCGATTATGCAACTGAGTTCTGCACACTGGCTGCATCCACGAATTGGGACTCCCAGGCGCTCTATGATGCCTTCTTCCACGGCCTTTCTGAGGAGATCAAGGATCACCTGTTCATCCAGGATCTGCCCAGAGATCTGAATGGTCTCATGGAGCTAGCGGGACGCACGGATGCTCGTTTGTCTCGCAGATGGCACACTCAACCCCCATCCCCTCCCAGACCCAAGTTATCAGCCCCACCTCTGCCACCTACCTATCCTCTTTCTTCACCAACTTCTAGATCTGACCTCGAACCCATTTCTCCGGAGGAGCACCAGCGAAGGCTCCAGTCTTGTTCCTGTCTTTATTGTGGACAGCCCGGTCACTACCGCCTCCATTGCCCGTTAAAAAGCCAGATCTATAGCATCTATAGCACGGCCGGTCTGTAACATGTCCCCTAAACCATGTTCACTGCTGCTAGCCATCATTGTAATGCATGGCAAACCTCATACGGTCTCTACTCCCTAATCAACTCTGGTTCAGACCAGAATCTCATTTCTGCATTAAAGGTGAAGGCCTCAACATCCCAACAACCCTTCTTGACAATCCACTTGCTATGCGAGCCCTTGATGGTACCCCTCTGCTTACCATTACCCATTGCACCACCCCGTTTACTCTACAGATTTCCGGTACCAGTAGCGGTACCAAAGATCTCCATTTTCTAGTCATGCACCACGCCCATGCACCCCTGGTTCTTGGACGACCTTGGCTAACCCATCACAATCCCCACATTGAAAAAGAATACGATCCAGGAATGAAGCCCTTCATGTCTGGCATCCTGTCTCAAGTCAGCCCATTACCCACCTGCTACACATTCCCCCGACAAAAATTTCCCTGACCTGTCTAATGTTTCTCCTGAATACACAGATCTCAAACAGGTTTTCAGCAAACCACGAGCCCTCGCGCTACCACCCCACAGACCCTATGCTTGTTTAAAGGAAAGAGAGGTTATGGACAAATATATTTCAGAATCTTTTGCTGCTGGGATAATTCGCCCGTCTTTGTCTCCTGCTGGAGCTAGTTTCTTTTTTGTAGCTAAGAAGGACAAGATGCTACGCCCATGTATTGATTACGGTCTAAACAAGATCACAGTCAAGAATCGGTACCCGCTCCCCCTTATGTCAACAGCATTTGATCTTCTACAAGGAGCCAATGTTTTTACAAAGCTTGACCTGTGCAATGCCTATCACCTAGTCAGAATCAAGGAGGGTGACGAGTGGAAGACAGTCAAGGTAAAGGCAGTAACCGACTGGCCCAGGCCAGCAACCCAAAAGCACCTTCAGCGCTTTCTTGGGTTCGCTAACTTTTACCGCAGACTTATCAGGAACTACAGTTCGGTGGCTACTCCACTCACTTCTCTCATGTCCTCCAAAAACCCCTTTCAGTGGTCTAGTCTCTAAACTCAAGGACCGATTCACCTCAGCACCGATCATCACGCAGCCTGATCTCGCACTCCAATTCATAATGGATGTTGATGCCTCGGACTCAGGCGTAGAGGCCGTACTCTCTCAGAGGTCACCAGCTGATGGTAAAGTGCATCCTTACTGATTTTTTCTCCCCTCGCCTCTCTGTTCCCTAAAGAAATTATGAGATCGTTGACCGGGAGCTTCTGGCTATAAAATTAGCATTGGAGGAGTGGACACTGGCTTGAGGGGGCCGATATCCCATTTCTCATGTGGACGGATCATAAAAATCTGGAGTACCTCAAGTCGGCAAAGCATCTGAATTCTTGCCAAGCCAGATGGTTGCTGTTTTTCCCCCACTTTAATTGCTCCCTGTCCTACCGGCCAGGTAATAAAAACACCAAGCCCGATGCCCTCTTATGTCAATTCACCTCGGTTACAGTTGACCCTCCAACATCAACCATTTTGCCGCCCCACTGCCTTGTCGGAGCAACTTCCTTGGACATTGAGACAAGCAGGCATTGAATCAAGACCCCGGCCCACCGGAGGCACTGCCAGGCCGGCTCTTTGTTCCACCCAAAGTTCGCTCCCAGGTCCTAGAATGAGGTCATAACTCACGATTGGCCTGTCATCCCGGTGGGGCCCGGACTTTGGCACTCATCCGACGATGTTTCTAGTGGCCTTCCCTTACAGAAAATACACGTCAGCGCTTGTGACACCTGCGCTTGCAACAAGACTAATAATAAACCACCAGCGGGTCTTCTCAGACCGCTCCCGTTTCCCCATAGACCATGGTCTCATATCGCGTTGGACTTTGTCACAGGACTCCCAGAGTCCGAGGGCCACACCTGCGTCCTAACTGTCGTGAATCGCTTCTCTAAGGCCACTCACTTCGTTCCCCTGCCCAAGCTCCCCTCAGCCAAGGAGACGTCTGAGCTGCTGATCCGCCATGTATTTCGCCTCCACGGCCTGCCCACAGACATCGTCTCTGATCGTGCACCCCAGTTTTCTGCCTGGTTCTGAACAGCATTCTGTAGACTAATCGGGGCTACTCCTAGCCTTTCATCTGATTACCATCCTCAGACCAATGGTCAGACTGAGAGAGCCAACCAAGATCTTGAAACAGCCATTCGCTGCATGACCTCCCAAGATCCAAGTTCCTGGAGTCAAATGTTGCCATGGATTGAATATGCACACAATTCGTTACCTACAGCCTCCACAGGTCTCTCACTGTTCCAAAGCAATCTGAGGTATCAGCCTCCCCTATTTCCCACCCAAGAAGAAGAGGTGGCAGTTCCTTCAGCCCAGGCCTTTGTTCGCCGTTGCAAGAGGACCTGGCTGCGGGCTAGGACCAGACTCCGCCACTCGGCATCCCTCTTCAAACTTCACGCGGATCGTCAACGCTCAGCTGCTCCAAACTACCGCGTTGGGCAAAGAGTCATGCTTTCCACACGCAACGTTCCCATTAACACTGTCTCCCATAAGATCTTCCCCAGATTAATCGGACCATTCACCATATCCAAGATCATCAACCAATGCACAGTCAGACTACTCCTACCATCCACCATGCGACGCATCAACCCATCGTTTCACGTCTCCCAGATAAAACCTATAGTCTCATGCCCATTAATAGAGCTTTACACACTATAACAACTAAAAAAAAATCAATGTCATTAAATTTTTAGCAATGTGCAAAGAATTAATTAATTATAAAAAAACAGTATTGATGCAAACAGAATAAAGTGTCACTGAACAGTAAGTTTGTGAACAGATGGTGATGTAAACACGACACAATCTAAAGATAATAAATAATATTCTTTCAGACACCTCTACCTGAATATCTGTGCATGAAGATCTGTGCAATGATATATTGTTGATTAATAATATAATGATGAAAAGATTTTGAAACCTGTTATTTAGCAAATGAAATGTACAGCACTGCACACAACTGACGTGACAATTGTATTGCCAAATGTCATGAAATAAGTCAGAAGATAATAACAATAAGCAATAAAAAGAGAAAATAAAAATCTATTTATACACTGTGTTGACAAAATTATTTACATTTACAATTCTTAATCCATTGGGTTTAATATGATCTTGGCCCTTTGTAGCTATAATAGATTCAACTCTTTTGCAAAGTCTTTTAACAATGTTAAGGAGTGTGTTAGGGAATTTTTTACCATTCTTCCAGAAGTGTACTTGTGATGTCAGACACTGATGTTGGATTAAAAGGCCTTTCTCGTGATTTCCGCTCCAATTCATCACAAAGGTGTTCTAGCGGGTTGATGTCAGGACTCTGTGCAGACCAATCAAGTTCTACACACCAAACTCGATCATGCATGTCTTTATGGACCTTGCTTTGTGCACTGCTGCGCAGTCATGTTGTTTCATTTTGGTATCCTGAAGCATTCAGAGTTCCTTTCACTGGAACTAACAGGCCGAGCACAACTCCTGAAAAGCAACCCCATATCATAATCCTCCTCCACCATTCGTTACTCCTTGCACAATGCTGTTAGACAAGTACCTTCTCTTGGTTCTCCTGACAACCACTAAAGCCAGATTTATCATTAGATTTCCATATACATATATAAAGAATATACAAATTTTACTCTTAGTTACTCTTTCTCTGCTTCTAATGTCAAAAACCTGAGACAAAATTAAGTATTTCACAGAGATCAAATCAGGCAGTTACATAAAATAGTCAGCAGATGGCAATATTACTTTTTCAAATGCTTGATACACAATACTATGATTTTGTAATGCAACACCTTGCAGAAATGTAGTGAAGTAGAAAATATGCATAGAAATTTTATGTATAATCTATTGGGGTAAAAGTAAATAAATATTCAGTAATAAATGTACAGCCAAACACAGGTAAAGTGTAGATTTGTGAATGTCAGTGTAAATGCATGAATGTAAGAGTGCCAGTACACCACAAAACATCTTGTGAAGTATCCTTTTCTCTTCCTGTTTGAAGAATACAAGTTATCTATAAAACAAAGATTTATTCATACAGTTACAAAGCCGTCGGCATGGTGGCGTTGTGGCTAGAACTGCCGCCATGCATCTTCAGGGTCCAGGTTTAATTGTGTGTGTGTGTGTGTGTGTGTGTGTGTGTGTGTGTGTGTGTGTGTGTGTGTGTGTGTGTGTGTGTGTGATGAATTTGCACCCCATCCAGTGTGTGTGATCCTGTATACAGGATAAAGCAGTGTAGAAAATGACTGAGTGAGTGAGAAACTGAACTGAAAGTACTATGCTTCTGTTGAGCAGATGGTTGTTCCACTGTTAAAGTGTAAAAAGAAGCCCTCTTTCAGAAAAAAATATCTAGTTGCCTTTAATATTGTGAAACTTTGGACTGCTAGTTTTAAAGAGTTTTAAAAAGTAATTTTATTTAGTAGAAATATTAAAGAAATATGCCTTGATGAACATACCATGTAAAAATACCACTGATTAAGTATATAAAACATTTTTGTTAGCAAAAGTGTTACATCTTTCAGATATTTAAAATCATACAGAATGACTATAAGTCTATAATATTCACTCGTTACTTTACTTACAAGTAAAGCTTTTTCATGATAGAGACAAACACAAAAATATAATAAATTTTAATATTAGATTATAAATCATAATCACACAGACAGGGAAACACAAGGAATAAGGATTAAACAATCTCAGGCACTTATTTTTTTAAAGGTACATAAGGAGATGATTAGAACTAGTAAATGCAACTTCAATGTAAACCTGCTGAAACAAAAGTTAAATCATATTACAATGAAACATACCATACTAAATCCCATTTCAATGGACATTTATTCAAACTGTCTAATGATTCATCTTTCCATTCATTATTTGTGTTTGTAACATTAAGAAATAATTCCAAGATGAAATTTAACACATTATCATTATAGATGTAAGTGAATGTATGCTATGTAAAATAGTTTTCAAAGGCAAACTAGTTAGATGGCAAATAAAAAATAATCAAACTAAAAAAACGCAAGGTAACAAATAACATGAGATTAGAAGACTGTTCTGTCATGAACAGAGGCTATCTAAAAGTAATTTAATACTACAGAGCCTCTGATTTCTCAATTCTGATTGGTCAAACAGTGTCTATTATTTTAGAATATTTCCAACATTAACTCTGCGCTGCATTTTGTTAGTCACATGGCTGTACTAGATCTTCTCCTCCTTGAATTCAGCGTAGATAGAATTCCCATCCTCACACCTGTACTCTCCATACTCGACCTTAGAGGTAAAGCCGGTGGTGATGGTCAGCTTGACTGGGACCTTAACAGACACCTGCTTCCTCACCATGTTGACTGTGAGCTTGGTGTGAGGAGGAATGCTGGCTGGCAAAGAGACTTTAACACTGTTGGTTGTGGTTTTGGTTTCGCTGCGACCCTTCTCCACGGTAAAGGTGTTACTGATATTTAAGGTGTTCTCTGTTTCTGCGCCAAATAGTGCAACTTCAAATTTGGTTCCCACACTAATCTGTGTGGAATTGCTGAAGTTGAAGCTCTCAGTGACGGATCCTGAATACTCTCGACTCATCTCAGTGGTGAAGGTTTGTTTCTCTGTTCCAAAATTCACACCAGTGATAGAGTCAAGA